>JANHGL010011803.1:0-19533 GCA_024611195.1 Ceyx melanurus | reverse complement strand
ATATAATACAGCTGTGCCCAAGATGAAACTTTCCCTGCTCCAGCCACCCTGAAGCTACACAGTGAAGCAAGTTGAGAACAGGCACCCCTACCTTGGGCAAGCCCTTCCCTTATATAAGGGCATGACTTTCTATGGTATCAAATCACCCATTGGCTAACTTGGTTGTTTATCCTGGCTATGTCCCCTCCCAGCTGCTTGGGACAGTAGCTGTGTGTGATAATTAACCTGAACCAAACCAAGGACACTGCTATATTTCTTGCTTCTGAAGCTCCACTTTCTCTTTTGACTTTTTATTGTTGTTGATGTTGTTTTTTAATTACACATGCTTTCCAGTAAGCTAATGAAGCACCTAGCTTTCCTTAACTACATTAAAAGATCTGCTCTGAAGCACCCATTGGCCTAAACTGCCTAGCAAAGTAATTGTGGCCCTGTAAAATGAATGCACCTGAGCAGCATCTTTCCCAGGAGCACTAAATTCTGGATAGTAATATTACATATCACACATATTACATTTTCTGCCTATCTCATGAGTTTTCCTCAAACAAGGATGCAAAGAAATATCATGATCCCTGACCATTCCTGTATGGTTTACAGTTTGATTTCTGAGTATCCATCTCAAATTATAAAACAAACATCTTCTCATTTTATGTGCAATTATATGGATGTAAAGAAGCATCTAATACCTGGCTTATCCAAGAAACCAAAACCAGACAAGTTACAGCAAGGCAAAGAAAAGTCCAATGCACATGTTAACAGGCATCACTGAAGTAAAACTATTTTCTGAATGCTCCCTTCCGGGCTGACTGTTGTTTCTGGTGATTGTTTTGGAACCCTCTTCCTTTACTTCCCATTTCCTCCAATCTGATCTCTGTGTGCACATCTACTGAAAAGGCTGGAAAAAAAAACAGGTCTAATATGACCATTGACATCCAGCTGCTAGCTGTCCTTGAATGGGCTTCTTTTTATTTTTTGCCCTTAACTTTTAAACAGATGGTTTATTTGAATGATTGAAAGCAGCAACACTAGCACAGTAAAACTAAACCTTCTTAGACAATTTAAGAATCACAGATTTTTGTTTGGATGAGACCTTTAAGATCTTCAATCATCAACCCAGCACTGCCAGGTCACCACTAACCCATGTGCTTCAGCACAATCTACATGGCTTTGAAACCCTTCCAGGGACATGGACTCCACCGCTTCCCTGGCTCCCTGGGCTGCCTGTTCAAGGGCTTGACAACCCTTTCAGGAAATAAATTTTTTTGATAACCACCCTAAACCTCCCCTGGTATAAATTCCATTTCCCCTTGTCCTACATATTATTTGGGAGATCAACCCCCTGCAGCGGTTTAGAGCGGTCTGCATGGGAGTGGCTGTGCACAGAACACCACCACCCCCTCCCATGCCCCCCCATCCCTTCCCCACATAAACCCATCTCGAATGGGAAGAAGAGGTAAAAGCAAAACAAAACAAAACAAACATGCAAAAAAGCCCAAAGGCTGAGGTAAGGAGTTTTTAATACAGCAATGCAACTGGAAACAACAAACAGCAACAAATAACAGTGCTGCAGCAACAGCCCCAAGCACGGAGAACCCATGCCTCGCCGTTAATCAAATCCTGTGATATTTGTACGGTATTGAATAACATCTTGTTTGGTTGTCTTTCTTGATCATGACACACACACAACCTCCCATGCTGACTTCTGCTGAAAATTAAACCTGTCCTAAGCCAGGACACCCACACCTGGCTACAGCCTCCTCTCAGGGTGTTGTGTAGAGTTATAAGGTCTCCCTTGAGCCACCTTTTCTCCAAGCTGTACAGCCCCAAGTCCCTTAGCCACTTTTCACAAGACTTGATATCTAGACCCGTCACCAACTTCATTGCCTCTCTCTGGACAGGCTCCAGCCCCTCAATGTCCTCCTTGTAGTGAGAGGCCCAAAACTAAACCCAGTATTTGAGGTGCAACTACACCAGTTCCAAGTACAGGGGGACAATCCCTGCCCTTGTCCTGCTGGCCACACAATTTCCAATACAAACCAGGAATCTGTTATCTTGTGCACACTGCTGGCTCATATTCAGATGATTGTTGATCAACACCCCCATGTCTTTTTCCCATAGGCAGCTTCCAGACACTCTTCCTCAAGTATCCAAGTACAGGACCCAGACTATGTCTTTGTTGAAGCTCATCCCATTGGCCCTGGCCCATTGACCCAGCCTGTACAGATCCCTCTTTAGAGCCTCCCTATCTTCAAGTAAATAAACACATTGGCCTAACTTGGTGTCATTAAAGTCCACATCTTTAAAAGCATTTTAATGTTTATCTCCCACTGGAAAAAAAAAAAAGGAGTCTGGTAACTAAATATTTATGCAAAGCTGTCTCTAGGCATTATGTATTAAATTACTTTGCCTGTGTTACATTACAAAGACATATTAAATCTTTATGAAAAAAAAATCCTATTCAAAGGAAACTTACACTACTTGAGAATCATCTGCTTGTGACTTTAACATTGTTAAGTTACCATTGTAATGATTCTTCTTAGACTTTAACAAATGCAGTTGCAAATAAACACATGAAATGCTGTATGAGTAGCCCAACATATGTAACAGAGAATATAAAAGTCTATATAATAGAGAAGTCTGATATTCCCTCCAGGAGAATTGTTCTTGATCATTAATCATATCATAATAGTGGAATTGTGATTCCATTTTAATTTAAAAAATAAAAAATAGAAGAGAGAAGAAAAAAAAACCCACAAACTTAAGAATAAATATTTCTGAAGTTCAAATATCTGAAGTCTCCTATTTGTAGTCCTGTGCCTACCTTTGCCTTTCTGTTCTGTGGCTGTATGATCCTCTATCCAGTATCTCAGTTACAGCAATGAGCCAATTACAGCTACAGCCATGAGATGATGTACACTCCTCTAGCTGATGTTAACAGCTCTACTCCCATGTTTGCGGTTTGTTTGTTTTTCCCCTCCTGTTATTACTTCTTCATTTCTGAGTGTTTCTTTTTATTTTTCTCCTGATACATAGAACAATAAAAAAAAAAGTAGTGAGGAAAGAAGTCATGACTACAAAAGGCCATAAACATTACAACAATTACATGGTGACATTTTTACAGTGGACAAATGATTACCTAATGACATCTCTGAAGCTTCCAGAGATTAGACTTTTTGCTTTCTGTAGCTATCCAAGGTGGAAAAGATTGACAAGGGAGGTGGTGGTCTTTCCTCCTCAGTGAACTTCCTAAACTGAGATGAAGGAAAAACTACACAAATTCCTGAGACAAAGTAATCATCAGTATTAGATACTTCTGAAATTGTTTTCCTAAATTGTGTCATGAGAAGACCTGTACACCCTTCCTAGTAAGGATCTCTTATTTCCTAAACAAGGGCATCATATTTAAACACAGCAACTTTTTCAGCAATTGGAACTGAATAACTTGACCTTTACGCAGATTTTAAAAATAACCTTGAATGTTGTCTTGCATTAACTTTCATTATTATTCAATTGCATCTGATGAGCTGGCAGTAATTTCCACTTCTGGTTGCTTTTTTTTTTTTTTTTTTTTGTGGAACAAACACCTCATATCTAACAGGGCAAACTATTTATGGAAAAAGGTACAAAAAGCTCCCTGCTAAAATTCAGATAAAACAGGTCAGTACAGTGGATGTCTAGGGCATCATTCAGACCAGCATCTCATTTACTCACCCTCAATACAATTTACACAAATTTCTGTTAATTTTGCCTACTTTCCCTCATGCCACTCAGTATTTTTAAGAATGTTTGTTTATTCAAGATAGACGTTCTACATACATGACAGGACTTAGTTATATGCTCTGGAAAAGAACAGCTGAAAATTACTGACTCAAATTCTTGTAAGTGTTATAATTTTCAGAGACACACAAAACAGGTTTGTTCTTTGCGCATATTTGTATGGGTAACATCTCTTACTTTCCACTCTACTTAAATTTGCACCTGAGCATGTCAAAGTAAGTTTACAAATGAAAGAAATACATTGCTCTGACCTACTCATTGGTCACTTAAATACCTTCAAGGATCAAGAACCAATCAAACTGACTATTTTTAAAAACACAATACAATGTAAAAACGTCCATTTTTCTCATTCAATCAATATTCACTATGATTTACAAAACCTTATGTGTGTTTCAGACTAATGGCAACTCCTCTCCAATGGTAATTCCCACCCAGATATCCCATCTTCCTTGACAGAAGTTCAAAGACAAAAGTGCCTGGAAGTCAGCAGAGCCAGGCACAGCTGAGATGGATTAGAAACCAGAAGTCTTAAACAAAATCCATTTTTGTCACCCATGCATATAGAGAAGCAAGACTGGGGCAGTGAAACCCCAGTGCTTTGCAATTTGCAAGACTTGCAATACAATACAAAGTTAAAGGCTTTTGATTAGATTTGAAACAGTTGCAACTTTTACAAAGTACAGTCTTTTTTTTTTTTTTTTTTTTGTCAGGTAGACTCTTTATGGATAAATACATGGTTGAAGAATGTCATGTCAGGAATGTCAATCCACTGAAATGCTTGATGAAATGTGTGTTAAAATATTTTACAAAAAAAAAAAAAAGTAAAAAATGCTGGCTTTTTCCATTCATCATTTTTTCATTTGTGACTTTTTAGTAAAAGCAAAAGGTGGAAAGCACTAGTTTTTCTTGAACTAAAAATATACATTGCAAGGATGAGGGAAGAGAAGCAATGATGCTTTTAATGTTATGTTTACTTCCATTGTGTAAACAAAGTAAACCAAATTCAAGTAAATAGGTTCTCCTCTACCAACAGTCTGATACTATGTTCTGACTTTACTAAGACTCTAGAAAACCACCCTAATGGTCTGCATTAAGACCGTAAAAGATCCCTCAGGTATTGATTAGTCTTGAATAAGCAAAGATATTTTCTGATTTACATTGTCAAAGAGAACTTCAAATATAAGTAAACATTCTTTTTTATAAACTACTCAGTATTAATAATTCATTACACTGCTGTCACTGACAAGAATTCTTTTCTAACTTTTATTGTGGTGATGTGAAGCTAGTAATAAAAACTTTCTCTCTGCCAAAAGTACTCAGAAAAATAGCTATTCACCTCTCATATCTCCTTTCTGGGTAGTACCCAGGTATTTGTTTCACTATGCCACATGGGGAGAAATCCAAATCTTTTTGCTTTTACCTGTCCTGGAAGAAATTGCACAGCAGCCAGGCAGGAGAAAACCTTGGTGAGAAAGCCCCTTTCCTATGCTTGAATAATTTTCACACCTGACTGCGATGATGTCCTGCTCTTCAAAGCTGCAAATTCAGAATTCAGGCTTATGCTATCAGGACAAGCTACCACATTTTGCCCAACAAACTTATTTCTAGGTTCTTTCATTTAATTCAGGCCCAAGTCCAAAATACACTATTTGTTTATTTTTCAAATGTAACATTTTTGTTTTCATTAATAAATGTTTGCTTCACCTATGTTTAATTAGAATAAGTTTTTACAGGTAATATTCAGTCCCTAGTTTAATTGTATACTGAAAAATCTTCTAGCTAAATACATAGAAGTCATGTAACTAAGTTCACTTGCAATTCTACCAAAGTTTCCAAAATTGTACTTTATTTTATGTTAGAACTGATAAGATACTATTCCATGGGACAGCAAAAGCAACTTAAAGTTATGGATCTGTCTTACTTGGAAAGTATTTTTGTACAATGCAGAGTTGCATACACGTATTAATTCTGTTTTGATAAGGCACAGAAAGCATGAAAATACATATGAATGCCTTCTCTTGTGTCTGCTGTTATGTTTTTCTCCCTTTCTATGCAACATCTCAAATATGTGTGTGTGTAAGGCACTATTCACAAAGGTATATTTTGACAGAGCTAACATACAAAGCAGCATAATGCTAGAAAACTCATCTAGGTTGTGCTTCATCTCAGACTTCAGCTCATCTATATGCTAATTCGAACTGGAAGCAAGTTGGATTCTTTCAAAGACTGTGTTTCTAATATCCTTTTAACACATAATTTAATATCATGATTTGGGGACAGGCAGTAAAAGTTGGCACATTAGGTTGTTCTGTAAATCTGTTGATTGCCTCTTTCAGAGATACTGTATCAAGCATTGGCTTTTCAGCTGAAAGGACAGCAAGGTCTGTCAGCCTGATCTGACTCATTGTGCCACACATGCAACACTGGAGAGCAGTAAATAACACTTCACTTATACTAATATACAATAATAAATTACATGGGACAAACGAAGTGTCTATTTTTGTACTGGCAATTGAACCACTTATCACTGAAATACCACTATTTGCGTGTGAAACCTACTCTCTAACACTTAATAACTATTGACTTCCAGACCTCTGTAGCATAGAAAAAGAAAATAAAAACAACACAGATTTGTGAACTGAACTCTATTATCATTAGAAATTAGTCAAGAACTAGGAAGTATTTTACTTTCCATGGGGGGAGGAGGGAAGATATTAATTAATTACATTAACTTCATGATAGAAAGTTGATGCAAAGATGCTCTTTAGGGCTTCATCTTTTTTTTTTAGATCACATTTTCCTTGCAGAGGTAGCCTACACTGACTTTTATCAAAGGTTTCTTGTGGAATGAAATGTCATTTGGCATTTTAAAAGAATATTTTCTTGCTTTAAAGGCACATTTATTTACTAAAGAACATTCATCACACCGTTCAGACTGAATTTTACTTGAAACACTTTTTTACTTAAAAATCCTAAAAATAAGCAGAAAGGTTTCTTAATTTGGCACAGAACCCTACTCTTCATGATACCAAAAGGCAATTTGAGAAGTGCTAAGGTGTATTTTTATATGTTTATAATAACAAAGGATTTTACAATAACAACAAAATGCCTGCTCACCAATAAAAATAATTCAACTTCAGTGGAAATTCTCAAAGACAAATTTTACAAAAGGATAAGGCCCCAAATGACCTTCACTTACTGTCACCACCAACTCACTGTGATTACCAGATACCTTTTTAAAAATCTTAGCAGTGAATGATTTTTAACAACAAGAAAAATATTATATGTCACTGATAATCATACATTTCAACTTGCAGATGACATGCAAGGACACCAGAAATGGTTGCCCAGTACATCTGCCTCTCTTCTAGACAATCTTTTTAATAGTCTTTAATTCTTTTCATCTGTCAGCTCCCAGCACAGAACTCACAGGGAAAAAAAAAAAAAAAAAAAGGTTTCATATCTTAATTAGTCTCAAATCATGTGAGGCCACTATTCTTCCTTACTGCCTACCTGCTAGTAACTCCACAGCTGCGTCAGCTAAACATTACAATATGCATGTGCAATGTATTTACTGGGTTTATAAATTGCATGGAGTAGACATGCATAGGTCACCTTCTATCAGCTATATGCAACATGTAGTTTACAGATACTTGATGTATACTTGTACAATGGCACACTATGGGAAGAGAACTAAGAATTTTTTTCATCTGGGCAGCAGGCTGTTCTGAGTGACACAGAACTCACACAGGCTAAAATCCTGGGAGGCATACACATGAAACCAGATGTAAAATGCTCACAAGGGGAATTGACATAAAAACATACAAACATAAAACAGGAGTAATGGGAGAGAAATGACTTAATAACATCCAGGTCCCAACCTACTTTGAAAATAAAAATTTAAAATAGTGTTATGAATTAATTAGTATCCTCAAATTATTTTTGTAGTATCTCAATATGCATTTAAATGGTTCAAATATTTTTTAAAAGCATATACATTTTTATGAACTTAGATATTTTTCATCAGTTTTTGATTCCATAAAATCTCAAGTTCAATGTAGATATCATACTAACTTGTCATAGATCCCTACATAATGAAAATAACTCATTAAAAGGTGATAGACAAAGAAATTTTGCCATATTTTCACTCTTCTGAAGTTATCTAACAGTCTGTATCTACTGCATTTCTCCAAAAGCTAAACTCAGTTAAGATGTAATAAACAATGATACTACTACAACCTTTTTCTTTCTCCAGCAACATTATAGTAACACACATAGAAGGAGCAGAGCCTGTTTTGCACATAGCCTCTAACAACCTGTAGCAAAACCAAAACCGTAGAAACTCTCATCTGCCATCCCTATTGCTTGGGGTCACTGCTGATGGGTACCATGACAACATCAATTAACTAATAGTATCTTTAAGTCAGTATCAGTGCATGTGCATTTACATCCTACAAAGTTTGACAGAGAATAATCTACAGAATTTAATTGGATACTAATTACAAATTAAGAGGTCATGCCAGTTTGAGAAAAATGAAAAAAAAAAATTACCATTCACTTCAAAACTCTGCATGATTTCTGTATCTAAGGAAACAGGTAGTTTGAAGTTGCTTAAATCCTAAAAGAGTGATAGAAAATGTCTGAGAAAAACTCTTCAAAAGCACAAAAAGCACAAGTCAGAAGACCAGGATATAATACCTGAAGTAGTAACAAGGTGTAATCAACCATGATTTCACATGTTCCCTCTTCTGTTCAAATACGTCTTAAGGAACATTTTAGTTGCTTTACAAAACCAGACTGATATAGTCACAACTTTCCTAAGAGGCTCATTCAACACCACTGATGCCCAGTAACTAGCTGCTGCCAGATAATATTAACATACATGTCTTCTCATCAGAGCAAAAGAATCAAAAGAATATTCAGGTTCAAGTATGACAACAAGTTAAAAGTCTATCTGTTCTTCCAAGGCAGGATTGCCCTATATGCTAAACAAAGTAAATGTGTTGGTACCACCACTTTAAATCACTGTTGTAAACCTCAGCACGGGTGAGGACTACCCATGAGGAGTTTCAATGTATACTGCAGGTAGACAAAGAACCACCTAATAAACAAGTCTAAACACTGAATCCCAGTCATCAATTAATTGCCAATACACAAAGTGTAGCCCTTACTGGCTAATGAGCACTATATAATAAATTTAAATACTATATTAAGAGAACAAGGAAGTGGAAGAGTTTTCACATACAAGTTATTTCCTTCTCATGGTAATTTCTATGAGCTTCCCTTTGTGAATGTGAACCTGAAATATAAATTCTTGAAAGCATCTATGAAAGTTAAAATCTATATCCTTCTAGAAACAAAAAGCCACTCAATATAAAAGATGAGATATACCAAATTAATTATACACAGGGAAAGAAAAGTTGAATGTTGGCTTCAATGCATGGGCCAAGCCTTCAGACCAGCATAAACACATACAACAAAAGCTTTTTCTACAAAGAAAGACAGATATTCTAATAAATCCTTTAAATAATTGTACCATAGTTATTTGTAGCCAATCCATCTAATTCAACAGATTTCAGGAAATCCATTAATATATATTATTGCTAATGGCTTGTGGACAGCAGAATGCATGTGAGACTAATAACCACAGGTAATTGAGCAAAAGAAAAATATTTTGGTACAGTTCCTTGAACAGATAAATATAATCTCAAATTGTTAATGGTGGGTGACGCTCTATGGGATCAATCTCTCCTTTTTTCTTTTTTTAGACCTCTCAAAATTTTCCTTTTGACACGTCTATGAAACTAGTAGAGGCGCAATGAGACATTACAGGTTGTGACATACAGGATGTATAGTGTTTGTCTCAAACAATCTAAGAAGTTAAGCAACAATCCACTGGACTGGTTTACCCCCCACCCCGCCCCATGGATTGTGCCTGATATTGGAGACGGGGGAAGTCTGCAGCCGGAGCTGGGAGCATCTCTATATTTCATTAAGACCACTGACTGTAAAAGGAAAAGATAAAGGGTGCTAGTCCTCCTACAATAAACTAACCCTGAGGCATCTGTTGTCCTGATCACTTGATTTACAAGGGTTGATCTCACCAATTAGCCAAACAAAGAACTGTGCTCAATACACCCCTCCCTTATCTCGGAGGAGAAGAAGGAATTTCTCACCTGTACAGGGAGAGGAGGGAGGGGGGTGCAGTGGCAGAAACTGTATAAAAATCTGAGATACTGTGGGTGCAAGGAAGCACTTCCCCAGTGACGTAGTCGCTGGACCGTGGTGGTAACTATTCTGTCGCTTGCTGTCTTCTGCTTTCTCCTTTCTTTTCTGTCTTTATTTTTCTCCCTGTCCTATCTGCTTTAGAAACTTTGTTGTGCTACTCTAATAAAACTTTGTTATGCATGTGATATCTGACCTCGTTTGCATCTTAATTTCACCATTTGGGCATAACCTTTAAACCTTTCATAAAAAAATTGCCATGTATCCAAATACTGGATTGTGACACAGGTTCAAGTGTCAAAAGCACACTCATGTTACATGGATGACTACATCATCATCCAGAGCAGGCAGGAATCTTCTGCAAGAATTGACAGCCCAAATACTTGCAGAGAAGAAAAAACAACCCAGTGGAAGCAGAAACTAATTACATACATAGATTAAAGGACTTAAAGGACTAGGGAGAAACAACTGCCCTGCGAAGAGATCACCCCAAAATTAAGAGAAACAGGCATGCACCACAGTGCTTTTGGTTTTGGAACATCACTTGCTATTTGCAGAGTGAATCTAAGATTCCTTCTCCACACCAACTTCGTTTCCATTACCCAACAGATCCAGCACAAAGATTCTTGTCTTCATCACTTCTGAGACAAGTTGCTAAACTAGAAAGAGAAGTCACATGTTGACTGATATATATTCAAAGTTATAAAATAATGATCCCATGGTATTTCCTAGTCAAGATAGAAGAAAGAGGAAAGAATAAGATCCCACTGTCTACATTACCCAAGGATGTTTATGAAGATACAGTAAAATTTTAAAAGGAAGCACTACTCAAAATTGTTCAAGCAAATACATTCATCATGGAGAAAACTTCCAAGAGTCAAGCACAATGCAGTAATACTAAAGCATAGACTATAAATAGAAGGATACTAACAAAAACTAGAAGGACTTCCCTTGGAAGAGGGTAGTTTTTTCTCTGAATCCTTCTCATATCAAAGTTAAATTCAACTCTACATTTGAGAATAAGATGACAGAGTTGCAAAAGCAGATATACTGCATCTTCACAGGAATCTTGCAGAGTGGTCCATGTGAAGCTGTTAGACATATTAAAATGAAAAATAGATCTCTGCTTCAAAGGAAGAAAAGAATCACTCTCCGATTTACAATAGTACTGTCATATAACATCATATTAAAGAAGATAGCACAAAAGGAATCAAAATACATAACTTAAAGTGTAATGGGCTTTATTCATTTAGCCTTGAATGAAAAAAAAATGGAATATAAGAGGCAAATGACGTGAAGCTTTTACTGGCTTCGGGAAGGTGGTCCATCAGTTTTAAAAACTTTTCTCTAGCTGGGAATATTTAAGCTATGCATTTATCAAAGTAGCTCTGAACATAGCCTAGAGTCCATGGAGTTTGCTTCAAACAGAATAGGCACTTTTAAGCTGCCAGTGGACGGATGTTGCTTATCTACACAAAGACTTACTACAAAGCCCAAGAGAGTACTGCTGTTACCTCCTACCTGAGTGCAGCTGATTAAGCATGTCCTTGACAGAAATTGTCTGTATAAGTACTTTTAGCTTCCAGGAACTTAGCCAAACTAATAAGTCATCCTACAGGCAGGACAAAGAAATGATAATTCTTTGAACTTTCTTCAAATCTAACTCTTCAAGAGAGGTTTGGTAACCTCAGATAAGAAAAACAAAGTCAATTGATTGTACATTCCAGCACTGCTCATCTACACTGCCCTTCTCATCTTCTTTCTTCTGGAGTCATAGGTTGAGCTATAACCATACCAGAAAGATAGGAAACATTACTGGTGTGCATGGTTTATCCTTTTCTTTCCTTCTACTTAGCAAGTGCATTGCAAAGTAGGCTATGACAAACTTAGGAGAAGCAGAGGATCAAGGACTACTATATTAAGGTGTGAAGTGGCTAGAGGCACACAGGATCTTCTGTGACTATTTTAACAATGTCACAAGAGCTGCCTGTGTCCAAGTGGCTCAGGTAAGAGCTATTTTCAGAGCTGTGGGAGTTTAAAAAATATTATTGCGTTTTGTCCTGGATCACACTAGGAAGATGTCTATTTTAAGAACATCATGCTTTATTGAGCCTGGTTTCAAGTGATTATTTTTAATGTATTTTCCCACCCCCAAACACTTACTTTATAATGATGTTACCTCCTTCACTCTATCCATGCCTAAATCTAAGAGATATGAATACATGTGTCTCTCCTAATTACCCTGGTATGAATTGGTACTTTGACGATCCCAAGATAGTGGATTAGTCAAAAGATGTATTTTGACCAATACCCTGCATGCGACCAGATTGAAAAGTCTTTCAATTTGTGGAGCCTAATAAATAGCCAACATAGAAGAAATAAAACTCAAAACTAAATACATTAGCAGGAAGTATGTTAAACCACAAAGTGAACAATTTAATTAAAAAGCTAAACTGCTGATTGACTTGATCCAGTCTTGAATCTTCAGTTTGCCAGTTCATTCAATAGGGACATTTTTAGATACTCTTACATCTCTATTTGGGTTAGAAAACCACTTTCTTAACTCACTGAGGCATCCAATATATCAGATTTAATGCAGGCCCAGATTTGTTGTAAACCTGCACAAGGCTATTTGGGGAAATGAAATTTCGTTAGTGGGTTTTTTAATCCTCTGTATGTGTAAATTACACTCAAATTTCAGTCACTTCAGTGGTGACTGCTTTTGCTGCACTGGCCATATTGTCACAGTTCTATGTAGCAGATGTACTGCAATTATCCCTAATGCCTAATGTGTGTCTCTATGTCCCTAGTGCTTTTTTAATTTAATGGAACAATTTTAAAAATCATGTTTAAGCTTGCATGTCAATTTGAGTAGATTGCCTTTTTTTATTTAATCAAACAAAACAGAGACCAAGGCCAGACTTGATAGAATTTCTCTCTAGATAATGGAGGTTTCACCTAAAAATATCACTAAAAATGTTTTACTTACTGTTAAGGAATATTTTTTTCTCTTAGTCTGAACATGTCAATTCCAGTTAATTTCTTTAATCTTATTCTTGAGAAATTATTTGTGTGGAAGTGAATAAACTCTCCCTAGATATGATGGGATTAATGTTTTCCATGATAATTCCCAATTAAAATATTGCAGAACCTACAGCAAATGCAGTAAAACCAGGTAAGTGCACTAGTAGAAATGGGCAATACACCGGTTTTGCTGTTCTTAGGTAGAGCACCATTTAAATTCAGTTATAAATTCTTGAACAGTGAAGTCTTTATCCCGGATGTAACAGACGTCAGAATATATATATAAAAAAGTAATCCACTAACCAACAAAACCCCCCCCAAGAAACAAGCAAAGAAAAAAAAACCCACATGATACGCAGACTGTTCCCATTATGAACAAAGTCTGCAATTCTGAGAAATTGTAATGTGATAAAGTTATGGGCTTTTTCTGCACTGGAAAAGAAAAACAGGAAATGTAGTAACTTTTTGTGTTTGAGGCAATTTGTCAAGTACATTACATTAGAAAAATATTTTCTTTATCACCTCTTGTTTCTGTTGTACTGGAGCTTTATTTTATTCAAATCTTTTGAGTCATACAGATTGCAGATAAATACACATAATAGAATACTGTTAACTTATAATCTCAAGAACAAATAAGCATTTATTTTCATTTACTTTTCAGATTAACATTTTTTTCTTCTTTAATCCATTAAAGTAACTGAAGAAAGTTGTCTGCATTTGTAAATATCTTATTTCTTTTATCCCCAGTAGATTGTGTAACCTTGAAACAAGAGCTACTTCTAGTAAGAAACAGAATGAATAACAAATTATAAATATAATAAAACTATGCACTACAAGAAAACATACAATATATTTGTTCCCATGGGTCCCCAAAGCTTTTCTTTTCAAAAGGAAAAAAATAAAATAAAATTGAAACCAAACACACACTCATTTCTTTTGCAACTAAATGAAGGAAAAATCCCCAGAGTTTCATGTTCCATTGCTCAAATTAATTACCAGCTGAGGATTTATCCTTCAGAAAAAAAAAAAAAAAAAAAAAAAAAAGAAGGAAACCCAAATTGCTGGGTGGATAGGCTATCCAAGGTGTGTCTCAGTTTATTCTGAAAAAAAGATGAAGGTCAATGTTCTTATAGTAGAAGGTGTTCACGGTCACTATCGACGAAATCTTTGATCTGTATGTATTGTTAGAGACCAAGTTCAACTCAATTAGTTGTGCTAAGAGCTCCTTTCAAGCCCAGAGGAACAATGAAAACTCCTTACAGCAAAAAAAAAAATAAACAGACAGGGCAGGCTAATTTTTTTTTTTTCCTCCCTTTGGTATTCTGTATCCAAAGCGCCTATGGGACACATTCAGATTTAGTTTCTCGGCTTACCAACCCACCTCCTCTGTGCAAAAAAACCGCTGCTGCTCATTTAAGCAACCACAGAATAAATTCAGGACTTGTTTTTGATCCGTGGAAGTGCTGTAACTGCTTTCACCTTGCAATGAAACAATTTTTTCAGTGTCTTCAGCTGTAGCATTGTCACGAGTAACAAGAAACAAAACCAGGAACCTTCTATTCTTCGTCTCTGCCTTTTTTTCCCCTCTGTGAGGGAAGAACTATTGCTGGCATCTGAAACGGGCTCTGCAAGTTGTTAGGGAAACTTGTGCACATTACCCAAACCCAAGCATTGTACAGAACTTCTAGAAAAACATAATTACAAGTGTAATTAGAATTTTATTTACCTCAAATGAAACATTATTCATAAGGAAAAGCGTTTAAGCATAGATAAAACTGAAGTACCACACAGTGCAAAACACTCACCTGCTTAGATATATATTAGGGTCAGAAAACATGGGGGAAAAAAGCTATCAATGCTAACAAACAAACAAACAAACAAAGTAAACAGAGAAATTAACAGAGAAGCAGACCTTAGCCTGGAAACCTCCCCTAGTTTCTTCCCTGAGAGTTAAGAGAACAACAAACATAAATCTGCAGCACTTTGCACTTATCAAACCCTTGTCACCAAAGCATCTCCAAACAGCTCACAAATAATGATTCATAACCCTTGCTTACGCTCCTTCAAAACAGATACAATAATAGATACCCTGTTTTACAGATAGGTGTGACATACATTGTTTATCTCAATCTAAGAAGTTACGGAACAGAGCACCACACCGGTTTACCGCCCCTCCGCGGCGTCTGTTGTCTTAATTACCTGATTTACAATGGCTGATCTCACCAGTTAGCCACACAAAGGACTGTGCTAAATACACCCCTCCCTTATCTCGGAGGAGCAGAAGGACTTTCTCACCTGTACAGGAGGAGCGAGGGTGCAGTGGAAAAAATGTATAAAAAAATTGCTTTATGATGGATGCAGTAAGGAAGTATTTTCCCGGAAATAAGAAAGCACTCTTCCCCACTGACGTCGTCGCTGGACCGTGGTGATGACTAATTCTATTGCTTTCTTTCTTCTGCTTTCTCCTTTCTTTTCTATCTTTATTTTTTCTCCCTGTCCTATCTGCTTTGGAACCTTTGTTGTGCTACTCTAATAAAACTTTGTTGTGCATGTGACATCTGACCACGTTTGCGTCTTAATTTCACCATTTGGGGATCACCTTTAAACCTTTCATAAAAAATTGCCACGTATCTTTTACCGGATCATAACAATAGGGGAACAATGCATGAACAGACTGAAGTAAACTCAAGGGATTTGCATACATTCTTTATGCTAGTCCAGTATTTGACCTTTTTAATGATAAAGAAGTCTTGGACAAGAAGAGTCTAGTTCTGGTTTTCAATCATATCGCTTGACATAAACAAAGTTATTAAAAAACTTGCTTCTTTGATTCATATCACAGAGGTAATTCTTAGCCAAGTGAATAGCTTCTCCAATCACAAATGGCACAACTTCCACAAAAATAAAATAAAACAGGCCACCTCCTGGGCAAGGCATCCTTAATTAAGTTTTAGTAAAGTAATAGACTAATGTCCTGAAAGTTGTTTTCCAGTTTATAAGACTAATCATGAAGGATATTTGAGTTTACAGATGGAAAAAGAATATATATTTTTACCCTTGATTTTTTTTTTCTTGGTCAAGACCAGAATTTTCAAAGATCTCAAGGGTTTACATAATCGTATATCAATATACATAAATGAAAGATCATGTGCAGTCATTCATATGTTAATTTATGTTTGTTTAATTAGCATAGAACTATTCTGCTACTGCATTCCAGAACGTGGTTATTGTTTTCAAGAAGAATGTAGCGTTCATTCAATGCAGTTGATTGCTGGAACTAGATTCTCAAAGTGGCATACTTGTCACCACAGTGCAAAACAAACAATGCAGCTTCCCACCTTCCTAGTGTTTGATATTCAATACTTCATTTAAACTTCAATATTCCTGATTCTCAGAGTATCTATTAGAGCAATTGTGTGGTAAATCATTTAGAAAAAAAAAGTTTCTTCTTCCATATGCACAGAATTTGTCACCAGAGGTCAACCATTAGTATACATATCTATTATTAATTTCTAGAAATATTTGTGAATACGAGTACTCCAAATTATGAGCTGATATTTAAAATCTGTGAAGTAGCCCACTTGACTTCATAAATTACACAGTACATTACTAACTCATGAGCATGTATGACTTAGAATAGATTGTGTGAAATGTCATATATACTAATCTGAAAATCACCCTCCATTAATAGTCCCTAATTATTTAAAACTTGCTGCATATGAACTTCCCTGACAGAAAAGTCATAGAATATATGCAAAAAGAAAAAGCAAAGAAGGATAGCAGTTTCAAAGCAAAACCTTGTGTAATTCAGATCATTTGTGGAGAGAGGAAAAAAGTAAGAATCACAGTATTCAACACTCTGTAGATAGAGATGATGGAAAAGGCAGAGAGGATGATGACTTGTACTGAGGGACATGCTATGGCTTCAGCATTAACACATATTGAGTAATATTAGAAGTAAACTTATCATTCCCAGTCTCCTCTCTAATGTTATAAAATTGCTTTTTCATCTTACTACATGTGCACAGAGCACAGATATCCAATTATTGCTAATTGGTTTTGGTTCTCCATGCATAGTTAATGCAACCTTATTTACACAGAGCAATCAACTCCCTTCAGGTATGACAAACTTTTCAGTAGTATTCATATTGCATATCATTAATTTTGAATCTATAAAATGCATTGCAAATATCCAGAGACAACAGAAGAGTCAGACCATCTGATGAAATGTGGGAAAAAAAATAAAAAATCCGGTTTCTATAAACGCTCAAATGTGCATTTGCTCTTTTCCACCAAGATAATTTCATTATGGATGCTTAGGATTGTGTGGAGAGATCAGCCAAAACTCCTCAGAGAAACAAAAATTGCAGCAACAAATGGGCAGAGATACCATCCTATACCCTAAAACATGCCAGAGAAATAAACTAAAATGAACCATAACACACAGAAGCTTTTATACAAAATTATGTCTTCACTTTTATTCCCATGAATGTTTTGCATCACCACACACCTAAGACTTCACACTATAAATGCTTTTTTAAAATTATGTGCATGAGTCTACAAAGGAACTTGGCACACAATGCAAAGGTAACATGCACCATTTCATTATGACAATAGGTCTTAAGTCAGTGCAAAAGCCACAAGCACTGAGACATGGTGGGACAGCTCTCATGACTGGAACACTGTCATGGATGGCTATGTCCTTTTTAGGAAGGATCGGCTGGCAAGGCAAGGTAGTGGAGTTGCTCTCTATGTGAGAGAGCAATTAGAATGTATGGAGCTCTCCCTGGGGGACAATGAGGAGCAGGTAGAAAGTTTGTGGGTAAAGATTAAGGGTGAGACTACTATGGGAGACATTGTAGTAGGTGTTTACTACAGGTCACCTGATCAGGATAAGGAAGCTGATGAGGCCTTCTACAAGCAGCTGGAAGTAGCTTCAAAATCACAGGCTCTGATTGTTATCGGGGACTTTAATTACCCTGACATTTGCTGGGAAAATTGCACATCCAGACACACTCAGTCCAGTACGTTCCTCCAGAACATTGATGATAACTTCCTAATGCAGATGTGGGAGGAGCCAACAAGGAGAGGAGTGATGCTGGACCTTGTAGTGACCAACAAAGAGGGACTGGTTGAGGGTGTGAAGGTAGGAGGCACCCTTGGCTGTAGTGACCATGAGATGGTGGAGTTCATAATTACAGGGAGTAGGCTCAGGGCCACAAGCAGGATTGCTACCCTGGACTTCAGAAAGGCCAACCTTGGCCTTCAAAGGGAACTGCTTGGAAAAAAGTCCCATGGGACAGGGCCTTGGTGGGCAAGGGGGCCCAAGCAAGCTGGCTAATATTCTAACACCATTTCCTCCAGGCTCAGGATCAGTGCATCTCAAAGAGTAGGAAATCTACTAAGAGAGTTTAGGAGACCTGCATGGTTGAGCAGGGAACTACTTGTAAAACTTAAGTTGAAGAGGGAAATATATAAAACATGGAAGGAGGGCAGTCCTTGGGAATATGGGACAATACAGAGATGTTGTTAAAAGATGCAGGGATGCAACATGAAAAGCTAAGGTTTCCCTTGAAATCAAGCTGGCAAGGGAGGTAAAGGACAACAAGAAAAGCTTCTACAAGTATGTTGGAGGCAAAAAAGAAGCCTAAATGCAATGTTGTCCTGCTGCTGGATGAAGCGGGTGCCCTGGTGACCGAGGACAGAGAGAAGGCTGAGTTACTGAATGCCACCTTTGTCTCGGTCTTTACTACTAAGGTCAGCTACCAGGAGAGTCCCATGTCTCCAAGACCACAAAGGAATTCTGGAGGGGGAAGTTCTTCCCTCAGTTGAAGAGGCTTGGGTAATGATTATTTGAGCAAACTCGTCATCCACAAATCTATGGGCCCTGATGGGATATACCCACGAGTAATGAGGGAGATGGCATAGGTTATTGCTAAACCACTCTCCATCATTTTTGAAAGGTCCTGGAGAACAGGAGAGGTGCCTGAGGACTGGAGAAAGGCCAATGTTGTCCAAGTCTTCAAAAACGGCAAAAAGGAGGACCCAGGTAACTACAGGCCAGTCAGCCTCACCTCCATCCCTGGAAAGGTAATGGAACAATTTGTCCTTGCTGCCATTTCTAATCATCTGGAGGAAAGGAGGCTTATCACAAGTAGTCAACATGGATTCTATAAGGGGAAGTCATGCTTGTCTAATCTGATAGCCTTTTATGATTATATAAGTAGATGGATGGATGAGGGAAGGGCAGTGGATGTGATATACCTTGACTTTTTTTTAGCAAGGCTTTTGATACTGTATTCCATGGGATCCTCACAGCCAAGTTAAGAAGTGTGGATTTAGTCATGATGTAATAAGGTGGATTGGGAAGTGGCTAAAGGACAGATCTCAGAGAGTTGTCGTCATTGGAGCAGAGTCTAGTGGTGTCCCCCAGGGGTCAGTGCTGGGTCCAGTATTATTCAATATATTCATCAATGACCTGGATGAGGGGGTAGAGAGCACCCTCAGCAA
>JANHGL010011802.1:75293-110277 GCA_024611195.1 Ceyx melanurus | reverse complement strand
CACGGTGCTCCTTTTGCCTCATGGTTCTTCTTCACGGATGGACCCACTCCCCTCATGGCCCCTATCCCATCACAGTCCTGCAGCCTGTCAGGATGGAGCAGGGGCCACTGGCACACTCTGGCAGAGGCCACGAGCACCCCCCACACTCTCCAGGCTGGGGTCTCCCAAGCTGAGGGGTTGAGGGACCCTCACACAGGCAGCAGGACACTGTTCCCCAGCTCCCAGCTATGCTAGAACTGTCTGCTCCTATGGGAAGAATGTAATAAATTGGTGAATAGATAATGAAACCAATTAATGATAATAATTAATGGCATTCACTCTTTCAAGTGCTGAGGATGTGTGTGTCTCTTCTTGTTTCCCCCTGACCAGAGGCTGTACAGGATTTATCTTAAAAATCACAGAATCATCTAAGTTGGAAAAAACCTTCATGATCATTGAGTCCAACCATTAACTCAACTCTACATGTCCACTGCTAAACCACGTCCCTAAGCACCACATCTACATGACTTTTAAACATGGCCAGGGATGGTGGCTCCACCAGTGCCCTGGGTAGCCTGTTCCAGTCCTTGACAGCCCTTTCATCAGGGAAGAAATTTTTCCTAATGTCCAATCTAAACCTCCCCTGGAGCAACTTGAAGACATCTCTTGTCCTACCACTCGTTAGCTGGGAGCAAGAACCCCAGATGCCAGCTTAAAAACCCTCAATTGGCAGCATGGTTATTCTCAGAACATGGGAATTTTTGTTTCTTCCCATTCCAAAGTTACAATTTGCAAGCTTACAGAAGAATTTCCTCTCAGGCTTTTCTATGCCAACCTTATCCAAGCTCTCCAGTATGATTTGTTCCCCTCAGATGCATGACCAACCAGGAAGTGATCATTCTCATTTTCATACCTCATTCTAACGAATTGCACTCCCACCAGAGTCTTCAATAAACAAACACCATTTTTGTCCAGAAACACAGTGAGAATTACAGGCCATGAGTGGTCTGTAGCTCTGCTTCTGCCACTGCAAATGCTTGTCTACAGCCCAAGGCTTGGGTTGGTTTTCCCACTGGTGATCCTTCCTCAAGGGACTCCAGCAAAGCAAGCACTGACTGTAACTCTGCTGCACAAGACAGAAGAATCAGTAAATAATTAGCAAAGGTCATAGTGGCTCAGACCTTCAAATACAGTCGCTCCTGTTGAAAGTTAACCACGGGGTATTTGCAGCCAGTGGTCCAAGATAAGGACAGGATGAAGGTTTAGGGAAGCATCCCAGGGTGGATGCACAGCACGGGCTCTATGGTAGGAAGTTCTAAGCAATTACCTGCATCCAGCCCAGTGATGAAGAATGGCTCTGGAAGGGGTGAAGTGCAGTGAGGTGTCTGGATAGGCCTGAGCAGGACTGGGGAAGCTGGGGCATGAGACAGAGCAGCACACACACAGCTGAGCAGGAGACATTGAAGAAGAGCAGGTGGATCAAACCTTGGTACTCAGCAGAGTCCTGGAAATGAGCTCCAGGAGCAACAACAAGTGGAGAAAGGCAGTGTATTCAGCTGGCATTTAATAGGAATTAGTAATTTGCAGATAGAGAGAAGGCACATACATTTGAAGATAACACTCCAAGAATCAGCTCCCATTTTCTGTGAATAATTATTGGAAAAAAATAAAATAAAATTATGGTTTCTCAGAGCAGCCCCTAGGTGCTAATCACCCAGTATATCAATCACAATGGGGGAAGATGGCAGATGCTATCACACCACCAAAGGCTGTTCCTGTTGCTCTGGTGTATTGCCATGAGCCGTGTGGAGAAGCAGAAGAGAAGTGCACGGGCAGGAGAAGTGCAGCACCATCAGCAAGACTTTGCCACTGCCCAGTGGCTCAGATCACTTGAAGAAGAAGCCATATTTCAGTGGGTCCTCCTCTTCAAGAGTGAAGGTGGTTGTACCTATGTAAAAGGCTTCTCCTGAGACTTCCACGATGACAGCATTGTAGTCCCCAAACTTGGTTTCCTGCAGAGGGATTAGGATCAGGACAGAGGCAACAGGAGGTTCTCTGCTCCCCCCAGTCCCATGCTGATACAGTCACCCCTCACTGAATGCTGGTAGGGCCACGTACACCCCAAAGTGCACAGCAGCCCTTCACTGCCTCATGTCACCTGCACAAGCTCCACACCTACACCACTGTTGCTGCCCCTGCTCTGAGCTTTTTTCTGTAACTTTTTTCTCTAATAAAAAATGTTGAAGTGTGAGGTTTGCAGGAAGCCAAGACCCCCAGGCACCTCCCTCCTTCCATATGCCCTTCCCCAGGCACAGAAATGTTTTTCTGCTTCTCCACTGAACCAAGGCAACTTTTTCAGCAGACCTCAAGACAGAAGGAAAGTCCAGCACAAGCCACTTGCCTTGACTGCCTTCCCAGTGAACAAGGAGCCTGTGGTGCTGCTCCTAAAAGTTCTGGTCTGATTCAGCTGGATCAGCCCCTTGTGGTGCTGCAAGGCGATGCGGGCTGTCACTCCTGAGCCTGTTGGACTTCGGTCAACCTATGGTCAGGAAAGAAGATGAATCAGCTCTAGTATTTTGGGTTATAACAGAATGCAACATTGCTCTTTGCCACCTTTGTACTGTCCCTGGAGGAAACCTCTCTAGTCCAGGGTTTGTACAGAAACTAGATACATCTGAAAATGAGAAAATAAGCAGCTGTGGGGTCCTTTTAGATTGTGATCAGCTTTGGCAAATCTATAGAATCACAGAATTATTTTGGTTGGGACCCTTAAAGGTCATCTGGTCCAACCTCTCTGCACCGAGCAGAGACATCAACTTGCAGGAATGAATGATCAAAGAAATAGAGGCTATTTAGGGAGCATTTGAAAGCTTCCCAGCATCACAGCAAAAGGACTGAGATGGGCAGAGCCCACCTTCCCCATTCTCATGCATCAAGAGAGGATCAGTTCTCCTTAGGCTCACCCAGAGAGCTGCTGGGCAGCTTGGCTTGTAAAACCTCAAAAGACTGCACTGTCCAGCTTCAGAGCTAATCTGTCCCAGTGCTCCGGCTGCTAGGGAGCCCGACCAAAACATCCCCTGCTATGTATGTGACACTTTATCCACTGCAGACAAGAAGAGAAGCTTACTCCCTCTCTTTTCTCTCTTGCTTTGTTCATCTCCAGCAAATGTTCCCTGGATTAGGACTTTAACGACATCCACTAGTTTTGGATCCTGCCCCTGAACTCCCTGGTACATGGGTAGGGACCTTTTTACAGTGCCACCATCTAAGGAGTGTGGAGGTATTTCTGTCATTAAGAACTAAACCAGCATGTGTTAAGTGGCACCCAGCTTTCAGAGACACCCCTGTAGAGACATCACTTCAGAGACATCACTGCCCAGACCAAGAAGCAGCAGAACCATCCCTCATCTCTGCAGCTGCTGCAAGATGGGAAAAAGGTGGTGCCCCATGTGCCTGAGAAGAGCCTATTTCTGTACCTGCTCATCTGCAAACACACAGATGTTGGTGGTGGGCTCCTCACTAAAGGCATCTTTCCCATCTGTCAGTATGGTGCCATAGAGGAAGGCCAGGTCTTCACTTTCAGGGTGATGAAGCTTGAACTGGGAAGAGCAGAGACAGGTTGATGAAGAAGCTGGGCAGTCAGCAGCACACACTGCACAGCCTCCTCGAGACACCAGAGGAAGGGGACAAGGCCATGCTGCTGCATTTCCACCTCTGCTTCTCCTGTAACAAAGACAAGCACGGCAGCAGGGAAGCAAGCTCCTTATCCTTGGGAGGCTGGAGGAGGACTCTGAAAGTCAACGTGGGGCTGGAGAGATGGGACCCTCTTCCATTCTGAGCATCTCGGGGGAATAAAGCGCCTTGGTCTGGTGCAGTCACCCCAAGGAAACATGTCAGGGTGCCGCAGCACCCCACCACCCACCACACCTGCTTCTTCACTGCTTCTCATACCTGCTTCTTCACTGCTTCTGTCACTGCGCTCGCTGCCTTGACAAGGTCACTGGTCTTTGAAGAGCACACATCAAGGCCCAGCTGCTCAGCGTTCAGGAAGGCATAAAAAGTGCCACCATAGCCAATGTCAACCACCACCTTCCCGTGCTCAGGGACGTCGATGGCCAAGTCTGGGCAGAGAAAGAGAGGGTGGTGAGGAGGGGAAACTGTTGAGCTATGGGCTGCATGTGGAGTGAAGGAGCCCTGCCGAGTGAAAGGTGGAGGAAAGGGAGGAGTGACTTCAGTGCTCCCGAGCCAGAGAGCAGCATATGATACCTTACACCATCCCTGGCAAGGAACATCATGACTGGGAGATATTTGCCAGATGCCCTTCTACCAAGCCACCGGCCCCCCTCCCTGCCTCAAAACCCAGCGCTGGTGGCCGGTCCCCACCGGTGGCGGCGGCGAAGGCGGGCACGCTGTGGAAGCGGACGGGGTTGCCGCTGCGGCGGCCGTCCCAGGGCACAAAGGCGGTGACGGGCCCGCAGGGGCAGCGCAGGCGGACGGCGGTTTCGGGGCTGCTGGGGGCGGCCACCAGCCCGTAGTCGAGGGCGAAGCGGCCGAGGGCCAGGACGGCGTGGCCGCACATGGCGCTGTAGCCGGCGCCGTGCAAGAAGAGAGCGGCCATGTCCACGCCGGCGGCGGCCGCCCCGCCGCGCACCACCACGGCCCCGTACATGCCGGCGTGGCCCCGCGGCTCGTGCATCAGCGCCCGCCGCACGTGGTCCTGCGTGGCCGCCACCTCCCGCCGCAGAGACAGCAGCGACATCCCCCCCGCCGCCGCCTCCTCCGCCGCCTCCAGCCGTGGGATGACGCGCAGCGGCTCGCCGCCCGTATGCATCTCCACCGTCCGCAGCACCAGGCCCGAGGGCGAGTGCGGCGGCAACCGCCGTCCCGCACGGGCAACGCCACTGTCACCGCCGCTATCACAAACGCCGCCGCCGCCCGCCGCCGCCGCCATCGCCCCCGGAGCAGGCGAGTCACGCCCCCGGGCACGCCCCCCGGGGCGGAGCAGCGCGGAATGGCGGGCGGCGAGAGGGTGGAGTCGGAGCCGCTGCCCTACCGGGCCGGGGGCGGGAAAGTCGGGGATGGCCGCGGTGACGGCTGCGCTCGGAGCGGGGTTACTAGTCACCTTTCTGCGCTTCGGAACGGCGGGGAATCGCCTGCCTCAGAGCGTCCCCACTGAGGAGCGCGGCGGTGGGGTGGGTGTTACCTCAGGGCTCGGCGCTGCTTCTTGTGGAGCTGGAGTTCACGGCGGCGAAGCCGTTCCGTGGTGAATTTAGGGCTGAAAGCAGCCATAAAAATGAAACACGGAAAGGTAAAAGCTGTCCCCGCGGCGGTGGTTCCCAAGGAGGGTCTGCCTGTTCGCTCTGTCCCAGTTCAAGTCATGGCTGGAGAGGACAGCCTACGGTCAGAGGGGAAAAAATTAAAGTCAGAGAGTAAAAGAAGCAGATGGAAATTGAAAAGCTAAATTCCCTACCTCGCAAAGCCCCCCAGCGCAGCAGCAGCAGAGAGAGGGGCTTGCAAGGGGCCAGGGACGGCGGGAGGCGCGCGGGGCGTTCGGCGGCTCCCTCAGCTGCCCCAGGCGGGAAGGGTGAGCTGGGCAGCCCTGATCGAACGCTGCGGTAGAACAGAAAACCTAACAAGAAGGAAAAAAACCCCAAACAAAAAAAAAACAACAAAACAAAACACTAAAAAAAACCCACCCCAAAACCTAAACAAATAAACCCACAAAAATACCCCAAACAACCACCAAAAAAAACAACAGGTAAGGAGGAACAGGGAAGAGAACTTCGGTGGAAGGTGAGATTTTTAGGCCCACATTTACGTGGTAAAGTTTTAGGGCTGGCATTGGTCTAACTCCATGTACCCGAAGTTGCTGGAGAATAACATTAAGTAACATTTCTGCCTTTTGTCACTGCAAACAATTTTTTTTAAAAATTATTTTTGTTATTTTATTGTAGTTATTTTAGCCTAAGACAAAATCCCAAAGTCTTTGACCTAAAAATACTTTAATAAACCAGTTGCAGTTACTTTAACTAACACCATTGGCATCACTGTTGGCAGTTGTTTCCAGGCAGCACAGAGGTTCCATATTTCTGGAGCTCTTGGGCCATTTGTAACCACACAGGGCAGGCTGTTGAGTGGGATTTGTTCCCTTATAGATGAAGCTGGATCCCCAGAGCTGAGGTTGTGCTAAACTCAGGAATTTAATACAGCCCTTCTTGGGGGTGTGGTGAGGGGGGGTCCTGAAGGACCAGCTGAGCTTGGGGGCTGACCAAAGGTAACAGGCCAAGAGACCCCAGCAAAGAGAGTGGCTGGGAAGTTACAGATGAATAAAGAGGGGGAAATCTAAAAGGAAAACTGATCATACAATCTGACCTTAGGCAAGGAGATAGGCATTAGTGAAATGGAGACCATGTGAGAAACAGAGTCTCTTTGTCTCTCTTCAGATCGACGCCTGTGCAGCAGTTGTGTAAGAGTTTAACTGTGAGAAAGGGGAGGGGGAGGGTGTGTTTGTGGATTTGGAGGTCAGCCAAGAGCGTTGATAATTAATTATATAAAAGGTGTTTTATTCTCATTCAGTTTCAAAGCAAAAAATAGTAAAAAGAAATTACATAGTCTTCCATGCAGTCCTTGGTAGGAAAGGCTAAAACCCTGTTGAGAAGTAAGTTGTAGGATCTTTAGTCCTTATTCAAATGTGCTCACCATACTACTTAAAAGACTTACTACACCTAAAATTTCAGCAAAGAAAATATACACCACCAACTGAACTTCAGCATAGCATGAGTTGTGGTGTCATATGAGGCCCTGTAGTAGTGAAGCAACCCTTCCTGAAACATTTCTTTAGCCTAATTTTTGTGAGCCCAGGATAATGTTATTTTGCTCTGTCAACAGAAAGAAAAAGATACTTTTTCAAAAGAAAAGGTGTGGATTGAGGTACAGGCACAACGGACACATTCTGTACCTGTGCTGGATGATTGCTTGATTGCCTGCAGCCAGGAAGACAGTAAGGTAAGATTTCAATGCTTATGGAAGCACTAGCCATTTTTTATGAGGAAAGAACTGGGACTGAAGTGACAGGCTGAGGCTGGAGGCCAATGGAAATATCCTTGAGAAAAAGTTTTTGGCTTGTCTCCATTTAGTTAGCGGGCAATTTCCACCTCTTAGACGTGAGAAAATAATAACGTACTCGAAACAGACAGTGTGATTAACCACTCAGAGCTCCTAACAAAATACCAGACCTGAATTTAATCTATCCTAAACCAAGAAAGAAGTATTGTCTTGGAGCCAAAGGAGAAGCATCTATACACCTTCTGTGCTTCATCAGCTTTCTTTCTTTGCTTGTAATGATGTACAGTGTTACGAGATGTAGGACAAGTTCTCTGAAGGTATTTTCAGAGTAATTTTTATACTACCCTAACAGAAGGTTCAGAAAACTTAAAATTGGAGAAAAAGTTACTCCAGGACAACTAACAATCCTATTAAACTGGATGGGAAACCCACAAAGCTGAGACTCTGTGAAGCTTAGGAGGCTAGTTCTTTCCAGAAGGCTCAAATAAGTAGATTATAAGACAGGTGTCTTTATATAGGTAGGAGAGGGTTCCATCCTGTGACTGAAATTTGCTAAGCATCTCCTAGGTAGGATATTTAGATCTGCAGTCTGGAGAATTTCATGGCCTCAAGTAGCACATCTTAGCTTCTAGTTAAGAATTTTCAGAGCAGATAAAAGTTTTGTCTAATGACAACAGTTGGAATTGCAGGACTTCAATGGCAATTATACTTTGAAATGTACTTCTTAGTTGAGTAGAAAAAGGTAACAGTCCAACTGCCAGCAAGACACATACTGGTATTAGACATGAATGATACTAGTAATTTCAGTGTCTGAATGTTAAAAATAGAAGTTCTTTTGTCTTTATATATTTGTATCTCTTTATTTTGTTTGCAATAACAGAAAATGAATATTTATTTATTTATATATATGTATATAAAGAATAAACGATACTCAAAGCATTTACTTTTTGACTTTCCTTGAGGACAGAACTAGGGACCTAGCCAGACATTTGCTGAATAGCCCTTTGCAGAAGAATTGCAATATCCAAGCTTTCCCCACTTCAGCTCAATATACGAGACGCAAAGTCAGATCAAATCTAAATTTCTAGGTATCATGTAAACTGTGATGAAACACTAATGTACCAGAAACTGATTTTTGCAAATTAACCTTTTGAAACTTTGAATGAAACAGTCTTGGATGTATTTTTTGGGTTTAACTATTTTCTCCCATGTAGATTTGTATTTTACAAAGTTTTGGTGAAATGTTCATAAATAAAACTACTTGAATTTACATGAATGTCCCTGAAATACATACACATTTTGGAGCCAAATAAATACACTCAGAAGGCCAGCCTCAGAGTCTCTGCTGCATGCTTTCAAGAAGCAGTAAAGGCATCCTAAAAGGTATGTATGAAGAGCCACAGCAAGAGAATTATGGAAAACTACCTTTATTAAGTTTTTTACCTTTTTGTTTTTGTTGTTTTTTAAATCAGAACTGAAGGTTGGTTACATAAAGGTTGGAAATGGCTCTTCTAAAGGAGTAAAGAATAAACCACATATTGACTGCTCAAGTTTCAATCCACTCAGATATCAACATTTGTTGCTTATGAGCAAATTACTTAACACTTATGCTTCAAGTTTCCCTACCTAAATAAAACCTCAATAGAATACTGATGAAATAATCCAACTTCATTTGGTTCCTTCCTAAAATAAAAGAAAAATCCCAAACAGAAGAGCCAATTTTAAACAGAACTGTTTGCCTTTTATTCCTATGTTTTTAAAAGAATACCCTCTCTGGTATTGTCTGTATGCTAATTACTGCTGCTCCTTGCCCTCTGCAGATTCTTTTAGCATATAACTGTATTTCATAATCATTAGCCCTTTACAAATCAGCCAATACATTCAACTAGAAATAAGGTGATGACTTTCAAATCAAGTAGGAAATTACAGCAGTATTAAGTTAGGCTAATGAGATTTGGCTAAAAAGTTCTTCCTCCTCAAGGAGAACCTCAAGATTAAGCATTTTTGTTTGTACCTTGAGAATCACAATTCCTGATAACAGTTATTCCAGCCATTGAACACCAGGACACTTTGCCAAGTAACTAAGAAGTATTCTGAGACATAAAAAGGTGGTTTTAAGGTTGCTGATACAATGTCATTCTAGTCTCCTTGAAACCTGGAGTTGGAAATACATTTATATACTGTGGATTGCTCACAATGCCCCAAGGACTTTTCAGGATGAGCCTACAGTGGAAACATTTTCCTGCTTCAAAGCAAACTCCAGTTGATTTGCATACTGATCATTAAAATTGGCACTTCACCAAGTATCTCCCAGTTCTATAATGGATGTAGTAAGTGTATTTTCTGCAGTTCCTTAGTTGGAGATATCCTGGCTTTTTAGATATAAACGCATTCTCTGACCTCATACATGGTTTAAGGATCACAAACTGGGTCATTAACCTGGGGAGTTAAGAATTGCCCCCATAAATATATTTTCAGAGATGGAAAGGTGATGGATTTGGGAGTCTTGTTTGTCTGTCTTTACTTCCTTTGAACTCTCAGTGAGGTTTTCTCATAACTTTTTCACAGATGCTCTATTCTCTCTTATCAACTGTATGTTTTAAGAGTAGGCAGGGCAGTTAAGGACACAGGAAAGTATCAGAATCCAAAGGCAGCAGTTTTGAGGCCATGATGTTCGACAGAGCAATTAGTTGTAAGCTCCCCAGTTTGAAATCAGAAACAGGTTAACAACAGCCATGCCTGTGACAGCTTTGGGCTTCCAGACCATTTTACACAATGAATCTTTGTAGCCCAGCAGAGTTTTGCCCTGTGGGAAACAGAACTTAAGGTTAACACCAAAACTTCAATGAAATCAGTTACTTCATTTTGGATGTTGTGCCTTCAAGCACAAAGAGAACGGAGATGGAAAATAGAGATGCACGTTAATCATCACACACACTTCAGGAAGGTCATCCTGTCTCCTATGGCTCGAGCTTCACACATTTGAAGTACCTTTCACTAATACTGTGGTGTCTTACACAGACATGTATTCCAACCCCTTCCTTCATCTTCTGATGGAAGCTCCTCTGATCCTGCCAGCAGAAAATTGATACCGTAGAGCCAAAGCACTCTCATGGGCAGCCGCTCCACACAGCCCTCGTCACAGCCACTCCCAACCCTTCCCAGCAGCTCCCTTCTCTGCCAGCTCTCCAGCATTTGACTTGCAAAAACAATACAACCCCTGTCTTACCAAAGACCAGAAAACTACAAATAGAAGCATTATACTCCACTGTGCATAATCAATGTAAAATACACAGCCTAAAAACGATATTTAGCACAACAGAGAGTTCCCAACATTATTGCCTCTGTCCTAAGCTTGTTCTTTCTCCAAACTTAAGTAGTAGTACATAAAAAAAAAAAAAAGTATTACCCAACTCATTTAATAAAACAACTGGGTAAATTAAACGATACATTCACATTTTAATTATGAATTTGCTTACATTTGTCTATTGGTACCCCAGCCTTAGAAAGCATGTTGTTACATAAAAAACACTCATGTCAGGATCTTCTCCCTCAAACACGTATAATTCTCTCTATATTTGGGACAAAGTTTAAAGGCTTTGTTTTGTCCTGTCATTAAAATAAAATATTTTTGAGGCAGACTTCCCATGTGAAAAAAAAGTAGGTAAACCTGTAAATTCTGGTTTGCAATTTTTCTTTAAATTTACCTATTACGTATGTGGTGAGTAACTCTTGTTGCAGAAATATTAGTGAACACTTACTGTTGTTAACCTAGAAAACTATTTTTTTTTCAAGAGAACCAGGTTAAATTTATAGGATCCAGAAGTTAGAAAAAACCCACCTTGTTTAGTGTGGTGAGAGATTAGTTTGCCTCCCCAACTCCTCCCAGGTTTCTTTGCCAAAGTAGACTTCTGCTTTAAACTGCACCCATTTTGCTCAGCTCGGTACATTAAAAGTAGACAGGGTGAAAAGAAGTTTTAACTTTTAATAAGATCAGAATCAGGGTTGAAAGCAATTAATTATGAAGCCAGTAACTCATGACTGAAATTTTAGCAATCTCTGCAATACAGTAGAATACTCTAAAGCAGTTTACCTACCTAGTAACTGAAATGTCCACTCACAGTATTTATGTTAACTGGTTATGACCAGGTCTAAAATAGGTTCACTCTTGGAATTTCTCATGTCAGTCACCAGATTTTTTCAGTGTAATGGCTTTCATCAGCAGAGGCTCAGAAATACCCTTTGTAGCTTATTCTATTTACAAAGACACTTCAAAGTTTGTCAGAACAGAAATACTTTTTTTCCCAGTGGATGTATTTTAAGAAGTATCAAGCTGAGGAAGAAGGGTACAGTTTTGGTTTTGGACTGCAAACAGATGTTTGCTTGTGAATATTTTTACTGTTCTACAAACACAACATGTATTTCAGGGATGAGGACCTGTTCCTGTGTGAGATTTCCACTTATGGAAATCTATAGCCCTGATCCTGCCACTTAACAGTTAGTAGGAATTTTATAATCTGCTTCCACAGAAGAGGTCTTACAAGTGCCAGCATTACTAGAAACACACATATCAGACACAGTTGGAGAAAGAAGTTACTCTCTTCCAAAACAAGTTACATAATTTTATAGCTTACAACACCTTTATCAATCTTAGACGTTTGTATAGCACCAATCACCAACAGTAAGGTCACTAAGGCACTGGACTGGTACTCAGCTGTCATGGGGTCTGGCTCCTCTGTGGTCAATTTCCTGTGGCATCATGTTGGCAGCTTTTGCTTTTCCTTATACCTAATTTTCAACATTGGAGAAGAGGATACAATAAAAACCATCCTACATAACTGACAGGAATATTGCGCCACGACTAATTACAAGGTGCAGATTCTACAGTGATGAACATTAATATTTCTGTGCATAGATTTACTGGTAAAAGAAAATTATCCTGCAGGTATCAATTATGTGCAACACACTGGAACAGAATCAGCTTCAGTTCCTCTGGAGTTAATGACATCCTCCAAGTTGAATCCTATCCTCCATGCCATAATTCAAATTAGTTTTTAGATAGATGAAGATAAGCCCTCGGGGCTCCTGTCCATGACAACTGATCCAGCATGTCTTCATATGCTTTTGCATCAAAGTCTGCTCCTAACAACTTAGAGCTCAAGTTTCAGCCTCTAAGAGAGTGGTTTTTTGTTGCTTTCAGAAGCAGCTGAATCTTTTTTTTTTTTTTTTTTTATAGTCTGTAGTGGATTTAGCTCTCCACATAATTAAAAAAACAACCCTTCAGGAGTTATCACTATTCTGCTGCATCACGCTGGCTGCTGAATATGTTCTGATGTACAAACTACTACAAGTTCTTGGGTTGAAATAAGTTGCTGCAAATGCACAGTAGCTGATTTTGAAACCACAACAACTCTACAATTTATTATTATTTTTACAAAATACCCAAAGTGATCAGACCATATTGTAGGTTACTGGCTTGCCAGGTTATGTTTTAAAATCAAAACCATTTTTTGAGTTACAGAAGTGCCAAAAATAATCTTGAACCAGGTTTGTTTGTTGTGTTTTGGGTTTTTTTGATAGGTTTTGGGGTTTTGTGTTTGTTTTTTGTGTTTTGTTTTGTTTTTTTTAAACCAACCCCCATCCAACAAAACAGTTGTGTAACTTAAAACAGAAACAAGAGTTTGTGTTGGAAACTGTTTAAAAACCAACCCACCAGATCATGCTCGAACAGAAGCCTTGTATGGCAAAGATTTAGCTTAGGGCAATTTAGTGCCAAGATAGAGACCCTCTATGGGTTTATAATGGAAATACTGACACAACCTCAACTATAGTGATGCAAATGTGCCCTAAAACACTGTATTTGCTTTTATTAACAAAAGTGGTAGTGTTTACATTTGCAGGTATCTTACACTTCAGCATCACGATGAATACTGAGTAGACTGAGTTAAGTTTTGGCTGTAAGGTCAGAAGTTTCCAAACAGATGGAGACAGAAGTGAAAGTCCTCAATCATGAAAACAAGAAGTTCAAATAAATAAATAAAACAAAACTAGGAAATATCAGTAAGCATTAGGTTGGAATGGTTCAGTTAACTGCAAATTATGGCCACTAAATTAGAGACAGAAGAAAACACAGGTACTTATTAAATAGCAAGCATTAAAGCTTTATGGTTTTGTATTTAAAAAAAAAAAAAAAAAGCAAGCTGTTAAAAATGACTTGCATTTACCAGGCCACCAAACTGCATGGACTAATAGACTAACAAAGGCAATACTGAGACATTAAGACACACACACACTCCATACTTGTGCAACTCAACCATATCCAAAACAATTGCCTTTTTCCTCAAGAAAAAAAAAGAGAAAAAAAAAAGCATCCCCTAAACATTTCTGTTCATATAAAGCTTTACCTTTCTCAAACTGTTGCTGTCTTATATAGCTCATTATTATGTATTCTCTTTATCAGAGGAAGAAGCTTATTTTCTTATTTTTTTTTAAATGGAGGTGCTTTGTTTCTCTCAGATGAGAGATTACATTCCTCACACCACTATAGGTTTTCCCCATTTAGAACTGTGGTGCTCACACCAACTCGTCCTAGGCTTAAAAAGAAAAGGGTTGGCACTAAATTAAATATTTTGGCTTCTTTAAGTAAAATTAAGGCTCACAATGAATTTCCCTTCCACTCTGCATGTCCCATTTTTACCTAGTAGAAACACCAGCCCTTAACCTGCAGGCACTGGATACATTCTTCAATTGTAGGGGCTGTTTTCAGTCCTGTTCTCCTACAGTTCTACAAAGTTCAAGTGGCAACTTGCTAAACCTGTGAAATAGTTTTTGAAAGATGAGTAGCAACCGCAGCGAAAATTTTTAGATGGTTTAGTGTCTTCTGGAAGATCACTAGTAATTCTGAATTAGAGAGATGGGACAAGAACTCCATCAAGTCCCTGCTTTTTATGTGAAAACGGACCTGGTGATTTTAACTTAAAAGTTTAGCCACAAAAGCAAAGAAAACTCACTATTCTGAGCAGTTGTAGTTCTTAGTATTAAAAAGGCATCTGATACCTGAAGCAAATCTAGCTGCACAGACATCACTGACCACAACCTAATTTTAATTTAAACTGGACCTCTTCCCAAAAAAGAAAGTTAACAAAGTCTCCTGGGTGGAGGGAAACTAGTGTGAAAGACAGAGGCAAGTATTTTGGTGGTTTTTTTGTTTTGTTTCTTTTGTTTTCCTTTTAAAGTCACTGCAGAAAGATCCAGATCAGTTTAGGGGTGTAAATGAAGGGGGAACAGGGGTGTTTGAGTAATATAGGCTAACACTGTTCTAGATGTGTTATTACAGCTGTAATTTCTGACTCTGTACAAATTGTACACGTAGGTTTAGACACATGAAAAAGTAACACACTCACAGAAGACATAAAACACCTAGGTATAAAATATAAAGCAGTGTAGTAGTTACTAAAATTACATGCTCTCTTATTGCTACAGTGATTTTTGCTCTTTTTCTTTTTTACTGTACCACATGTTGTTCTAAGCATATAATTTGCATAAATTATTCAAGTTTAAGAAAAATCCACACATCTTCACTTTAAGCTACTTATATAGTTAATATAAAACAAAAAGGTTCTAAAGTATCTCTTTATTAAAAGAGAAATAAAAATGTCATTTGAAACTGGAATTCAGTGGCCAAATCCAAGGGCAGTGCACACCTTGTCACTCTGGGAGTAGTTTGCCCACGCAGCGTCAGCAGAGGGTGGTGGGGTGTTTGGCCCAGGCTAGAGATGGTCACCAGACCAGCATGATGCCCTATGTGTCTGTTATTGTTCTGGTTGTTGTCTTTAGCAAAAAGAACTATGAATGACCCAAGACTAACATTTATAATTTGTAGCAAAATTTGGTTTATGTAGAAACAAGCCATGTTTTGCATTTGGATAGAGATTTAAATGAATTAAAGCTAAAAATTAAAAAGCATGATGCTGCAACATCTGGTCACCTGTTGAAGACCTCACTTTTAAAGTGGTTAAGTTTGCGGTTTTGCACAATTTGTACTTTTTCTTTTTTTTTCCTTTTTCCTTTTTTTTTTCTTTTTTTCTTTTTTTTTTTTTTTACTAAACAGTATTTTTCCTCCTTTTATAAACCAGAAAAACTAAACTACAGATAAATTTTCCCTACCTTGAGCTAATGCTGCAGATAGGGTTGACAAAGCTGTACAGCGCAATCAAACATACTTACATCTTAGCTCATTGTACAGGTACAGCCATAATCAAGGCACAAAGATCTTCTACAAGTTATTTTTTTTCAATAAAGTTGTACAAAATAATACATTTTACAGTCTGTACAAGAATAATAATCCAGCAGTAAAATAAAAAATGAGGGGAGGGAAGAAGAAAAAGAAGGGAAAGACTGTGAGGACTACAGTCCAGATAATGATTTTTATAGCAGACGGGATCATCAGTGGACAAACTGAAAACAGTGTGTGGTTAACTCTTTCTGCAATCACAGGCCATACGCAGTTCAATTCATAAATGTCCGTGGTTGTCTTTAGACCACCAAGACTGGTTTTAAAAATACCCTTCTGAAAGGTAGCAGTTGGGTTTTGCACTGTCTAGGTCTGTTGTAGAATTGTCAGTATTTCCGTTCAAAGCCACATTACAGTCAGAGAACCCAACTCAAATGTCTGTCTTCAACCTTGGGCTGTGACTTGGCACCTTCTTTAGTCTGATGCAGTGAATGATACAAAGTGGAGATCATGGGTTCTAAGATTATGCCCACAACAGTGCTAAATTACCTACAGTTTTCTCTCCCCAATTTGTATGTTTTAATTTTTTTATCCTCAATTCTTTCAGGTGCTCCACATTCAGGGCATTTAATTAATTAGTTTTTATTTATTTTGTTTGTTTGCTTGTTTGTTTTTTTTTTCCCCCCTCTTTTTTGTTAATAACAGTGTTAGGGAATCCTCATGGAAATGGCCTTTTATGTGTTAGGGGCCATCTCAAACTGTCCGAGGGGTACAGAAGCAAGCTTAGAAGTGCTGCTATTGTCCAGCAAGGAGAAAAAGTTGCGGGGTGCAAATCAATGGGAGATTCAAACAGTTCTCTTCCACCCTATGTGGGCAAGGGTGGGGTTTTTTCTTTTTTGTTTTTTTTTAATAAGGAATAAGGAGTCCAAAACACAGAAAAAAGTGCTCTCCATCACAACAACTCGTATTGGCGAAGGTGCATGCGCTGAATAATGTCCCGACAGTCATTGAAAACCCTCCGTATGTTCTCTGTATCCACTGCACACGTGAAGTGAGGATAGCAATAGTGCCTTCCATCTCCACTCGCTGTGCTGATTCTCTGGGGGAGGAAGAGAGAAACACTGGGTTACAAACAAACTGACTTAGTAAAACCCCCACGTTCTCCAGACTCGGATGAAGGGAATTTAAGATACATACGTTTGGGTGAATTGTGTTTTCTTAGGGTCTAAGTGGCAAAGTGCCCACAATTTTTCACTCTTTCACCCAAAACATGAGTTCAAAAATGTTCAGAATTATACATTGAGAAGGTCACTGCACACTGGGGAATTTCAGAGTTGTATAAGACCTCAAAAGTGCAGCTTTGGTGAATTTAGCTGCGCAACTCCTAGTCAATTTGTCCATGAAGAAAGTGGGATTTTACCTCCTTGGACAAGGCCTTTATCCCTGCTTTACACTTACACAAAGCCCCCCCTTAAAATCTGTTTTGCTCCATTTCAAAATGAGCCCACAATTTGCTTGCAAGGCTCACCATTCAAAGTATAATAGTATTTTTAAAGAATCCATGTCTATTATAGTTTCAGTCAACAATATGAACAGAACATTTGTATTTCACAGATGATGCATCTTTTAATTAGTCTTTAGAAATAATGCATGTAAGAAAAATCCAACCCCATTAATAACAAATAGCGGGATTTCACTCATCATTCTATTTGATGTTTCTTACTTCTCACCAATTTACTATTTAACTATGTACTGTATCAACAAACAAATATCCAAAGAGCTGCTAACAAACAGCAGCAAAGCTCTTAAAGGGAACAGTGTTTTATGCAGCGTGGATGTTAAATATAAACAACACAAAAAGTGACAGCACTTTTCAACAGTAGGTGCATAAAAGCTTGTATTTGAGAAGGGTCATGTAAGAAATACTAAAAGAAAGGAAATACTTACAAGAAACTCGTCTCTAATAAAATACTTGGCCCTTGTAACTCTGGGATCCTCACCAGGCTCTGGTGTTGCTGATTAATAATAAAATAAGTATCTCATTAAAACAGATGCTTCTTGGTGATAGCAACTAAAAATCATAACTTGTTCTGTTTTCTGTTCACACATGATAGAAACATACTGTGCAAAACTGATTGCAAGACAAATCATAATGTGTAATTTAAACCAGCTAGATTTCAGGAGAACAAAGGAGTATTACAGTGGCCATGGTACTAGGCATTTGGCAAGTTAGGGAAATGACCACAGCTATGACTAGGAGGAGTCTAGAGGACAGGTTGGATTGATGGGCAGAAGCCAGAGGTATGAGGTTCAACAAGGCCAAGTGCCAGGTCCTGTGCTTTGGTCACAACACCCCCTGCAATACTCCAGGCTTGGGGAAGTGTGGCTGGAAACTGCCTGGCAGAAAAGGAGCTGGAGGTGTGTGACAGACTGCTGAAGATGAGCCAGCATGTGCTCACATGGTCAAAAGGCCGCCAGCATCCTGGCTTGTGTCAGCACTGGTGTGGCCAGCAGGACTAGGGCAGGGATCATCCCCTGTTCTCAGTGCTGTCCCTCACTCCAAGAAGGATACTGAGGGTCTGGCTGGAGCACGTCCAGGGAAAAGCAATGAAGCTGCAGAAGGGTCTAGAGAATAAGTCCTGTGGGGAGTGGCTGAGGGTCCTGGGGTTGTTTAGTCTGGAGCACAGGAGGCTCAGGGAAGACATTCTGGCTCTCGACAGCTTACAGAATCACATAATCATTATGGTTGGAAAGGAACTCCAGGGAGGTTTTAAGTGAGGTGCAGGTCTGTCTCTTTTCCCAAGTAACAAGCGATCCAACAGGAGGAAACGGCCTCAAGTTGCACATCAGTGGAGGTTTACATTTGACATCAGGAAACATTTCTTCCCAAAAGAGTTGTAAAGCCCTGGAAGAGGCTGCCCAGGGCAGTGTTGGAGTCCCTGTTCCTAGGTTTAGTCATGGACATGACAGTGCTGAGTTAACAGTTGGACTCTAATAGTCTTAAGTTAGATCTTCCAACCAAAATGACTATGATTCTACATTTGTCACGAGCTGTACTGTGGTCTACACAAGCATAAACCTAGGACTTTGTCATGATGAAATCATTACTATATTAAATGTATAAAAGACAAGATTCTCTTATTAACACCTAAAATTTAACATTATATTTTGTCTGAAAGACAATGAAGATTACATCTGCTTAAGAGTTTTCAAGTCTTAGCTGGAATAACCAAAAAAATTACAAGCCTGACTAACAAGGAAATGTTAAATTGCTAATAAAGCTTCCAAACCTTACCATCATCTGGTGTAGTGTAGCGAGCAAATTCTGGAAAGTAGTCTTCAATTTTAGATTTCCCTGCCAAAACTTTCTCTGCTAGCAAATCTTGTTTATTCAGGAAAAGAATTACTGAAATGGTCCGTAGCCACCTGTACAAAATTGAAACCAAACACTCTGAGAAGGCACAGCTAGGATCATGCTGCAGAAAGAAACTTAATCCAGTTCTGGAGACAACAGTCGCTACAGTAGTATGATACTTTCCTTTTATAGCTGAATCTAATGGTGTCATTCCAGGTGTACACACCCTGAGTTTAGTCTGAATGCTCCAAACATGGGCAATAAAAGTTGCTGATTTTTTACTGCTAATCCAAACACATCAAATAGGTGAACACACCAACTTCTTAGAGGGCTGCTCTATCACTGCTTTAATTACTTTAGCCTCAATATGGCAACTACTATTTCCTATCTCTCCAGAGTTTTCTTCAATGAGATGTTTCAGATGTTAACGTAACAGGCTGGCAGCTGGGATCAAAGATGAGCATGGACTGTGCTGTGAGAAGCAAATAACACGGGTTATGCTGCTGCTGTGGGTTAACCCCAGTGGGTAGTGAAACACCATACAGCTGCTCACGCCCCTTCCTCCTCAGCAGGATGGAGGAAAAGAAAAGGGGAATAAAAGCAAGGAAATCTGGGATTGGAGATGAAAAAAACTATAAATAATAATTATGTAGTAACTGAAGGATTAGTGGAAGAGAGAAGAAAAGAGAAGTGATACAAAGGCAATCATTCACCACCTCCCATGGGTAGACCAATACCCAGCAAGATGGCAAACCTTCCTAAAGCCCCCTTCTTTCCCCTTTTATTGCTGAACATGATCTCACATGGCTGGAATACCTCTCTGGTTAGCTTGGGTCATCTGCTCTCTGTGTCCCCTCCAGATCTATTGTGCAGTGGCCATCTACAGACTGGGGAGGGCAGGGTGAGAAAGAAGGCCTTGAAACTTCACAAACACTGTTCAGCAACAACACCAACATCAGTGTGTTACCAGGATTGTTTCAGTCAAAATCTAAACCATGGTGCCATGTGAGCTGCTGTAAAGAACATTAACTCTATCCTAGCCAGGCTCAGACCACAAGTGTTGACTACAGTTTAAGACAGGACTGCTAATTGAACAAAGAAACTTCCAATTCACAGACCTGTTGTTCCAGATACTCTTGAAGAGGTTTAGTGCTTCTTGAAGCCGATTGGTCTGGTTGTCTTCTCGTATAACCATGTTGTAGCTACTGCTCGCCACCACAAATATGATAGCAGTCACATCTAGAGCAGGAAACACATATTAGTTAATGACAGACTTCCAAAGAAATAGCCAGGAATCCCCAAATTCCATAAAAAGCTGTCGAGACTTTCAGCATCATGAACAGACTGGAATCCTACTGCTGAGAGCTTTACAAGTACCAGAAATAAAAAAAGAAAGCAAAGAAGGTACTGAAGACAGGAAAGGCAGGGCACAGAATAGAAACTGACAATGACAGAAAATGTAGAAAAGAAAGCAACAGAAGCAAGAGAGGGCAACTGCAAAAAGCCAGGAGAATTTCAAGAAATTCAGAAAGCAACTCAGTTATCAAGAAGGACCAGGAAGGCCCTTGGGGGAGACCTTAATACGAATGGCACTTCTAATGTGTGTGAATAGTAATAATAAAACCAGTAGATTGCTCTGAATTCATGGTTACTTGCTCTAGTCCTCCTATAGTTTACTCTACTGCTCAGAGGCCCTCATCTCTTTCTTGGGAGATATTCCCAGATCACAGAATCCAAATCTTTTGTGTTTCTGTGTGGCTGTGCTGCTCCAGACCCCTTACACTGACTTCCAGGCTCATCTACTTCAGACATCAACGCAGAAGAGATGAGTCAGATCATGAGTGAACAGGAAAAGGAAGGAGCAGAGAGAACACCAAAAGAAACCCGTTATTAATAGCACAGAATGCTGCACAGTAGCTCCACACAGACATGAAGTGCTCAGGTGATACTCTATCTCAGTAACTGGCAAAATACCATGAATTCTAAGTTGTATTTGGCTTGATTCTGTAGGATGTCATTATAACTCTTCTACAAAAAGACAGACTTGCATAAGCTTCATAAATAATTTATCTGAACAACAAACAAAAAACCACAAAAGTATTTTCACCAACTCTAGCTTTAGGAAACTTGTGTGGAGGATATTTACCATGTTTACACATCCTCAGTGCCTTCCCCTTAGGGCTGGTTTTCAATAAATAAAATATCAATACACATGGCTCCCCAGAAAAGTGCAGGTTTATAAACTCCATTATCCACTGTTTTGACACAGGCATTTTGAGGATGCACTACACAATGCTGTAGTGTATACACACCCTATGAGACACCATGCCTCATGAGACAAATATTCCCTACAGTCTCACAAATATTCCCTACAATCTCATACTACATTAATGGGTCAGTGCTGATTCAGAAAGCAGTGCCATGACATAGCAGCAATGAGGCTGCAACTGTGCACAACAATATGATATTCTGATTTTATGCATATATTTACTATCCTGTAATTAGGTATTTTGTATAGGCACAAACATGTAAACCTTCACTTGAAGACAGAATACAGCTTGGAATTTAACACTCGCCTAGTTGTCAAATAATACACAAACCTACAATGAAAAAACACTAATTAAATGGAGAGAGGGAAGTTGAAGAAAATGGACAAGCTCTGATGAGTTATCAAACTTGAATTCCTTTCCACCTACATTGTCCCTACAGATTTTCTATGCAGTTACAGAAGTTCACATGTCAATAAAAATTCCATTCCCTATGACTGTTCAGCTAACTGGTTATCAAGGTACCTGGCACAGAAGATGGCCTTCACACAGGGGGACATTAAGACTGGGCATTAATATTTTGCAGAGAACTATTTTATGAAACAGATGTAAATTCCAGTCATACCATTAAAACACTGGATCCATTTTCGGCGTTCATCTCGTTGCCCTCCAACATCAAACATACTAAGGAAAAAAACCAATAAATTGAGTCAGAATACATTCTTTGGGTTTTTTAATTATTTCCCCCCCACCAAATGCAAACAGAAAACATGAGAAATTTGATCTCTTTTGGGTCATAGAAGCTAAAAGGAATTGAGGGCTGTGAGAACCTGAACAGGTGACATACACACACAGAGCTTTCCTCACAAAATGTAATTGTGTTTACTTCCACTAACACCTACACCTGAAGGTAAGAAATTCTGCTGTATGTACCCTGCAGATTGATTTTCACTCTTACAAGCCAAGACATTAAAAGTGATCCTACAACAGGTCATTGGCTGAAATAAGTATCACAGATCTAAAGTCAACAGGACCAGACTAAAGCTCTTTTTTTTACTCGGGTCAAGCAATCTTTCTAACACAGGGCAGTAATGTGCATTTTCTGTTAGATACAAAGACTTTTGTCAACTATTTCACTGTGTAAGCTAGCAATGAATCAAATACTCAGAAAAGGCATTAGTAAAAATGGATTTAAAACATTTTATTCTTTATTTAAAAAAACAGCAGAAAACTGCACACCAATTTGCATTTCTACATAAAGACAGATTACTAAATTAAAAAATCATAAAACACTTCTGTGGAACATCAACCTGAGAATTACAGTAGTCTCAATGACTATATGCTAGGCTGTCCTCAAATCTACTCAAGTATTTGTCTGCCTTGTATTTTAAAAAAAGTAAAGAAAAATAAAAAGACACTTACTGAAAATTTACTTTATCCACCTGAAACTTGGTTTCAAAAATTCCTGATGTCAAAACTCTGCATCTGAGAAGATCCTAGAACATAATGGAAAAGTCACTGATTTAACATGAATACTTTGCAATTCTGCCCATATTGGGCAACAGCAACACAAAGCTTCTATGCAGGGCTGACAGAGTGTGCTGTACTGCCCAACAGGGAACACAGAACTGCGAAGCTGCATTTAAGGTTCTGACCTTGAAGACATGTGCACACATATGGGTGTGCTCAACAGTTAAAGCACATCTATTTTCACAAGCAGGTTCTAAGTGCCAAGCTTAGAACAGGAGGAAACATTTACAGGCCACTTAAAGCAAATGCAAGAGTTCTGCCCACTGCAGACCCATCTCTAGAGAGCAGATGATGCACTTGCAGGTTGCAGTGGGATTGTGGCACAAAGCAGGATCTTTACACTACCACAAAATTAATTCCCAAGCCCAAAAGACAGATCTCTCCCCCAGCTGTTCACAGTGCTTGGCTAGAAAAAGAAGTTCTATGTCTCTGAATTTTCCATTTGTTTCTTCAAAGAAATGATTCTTTATCCTAGAGAAGTACACTACATACTTAATTGCATTTTTTTTATGGCAGAAAGGGAGGAATATATACATGTGATTTTGGATTAGGGATTTGGTCCTAACGAGATCCTCAGATTATCTGTAACAAAATGAAAACTACAATTCCTATTCCGATAAAAAAGAAAATCTTCTAACAAGGTTATTTTACAAAATCTGGGGTTTGGGAGTCAGTGGGGCTGAGAAGATGCCAACAACTCTGCATCAAGAGAGTGAATGATGGTTATTCAGCTAGGAGGGCAAAATATAAAAATTACTCATTCAAACAGATATTTTGAGCATTATGCAAATACTGGAGGCAGATTTTCATTTCACAGTATATTTATGTACATAAACATAATCTCAATCCAAATGACAAAGTAATTTTTACTGGAATGCTAGACACATACAGAGCATGGTAATACCTCTAGTAGTGCCACAAATTGCAATTAGAAAATTAATGAGATCTTTATCTTCAAAGACAGAGGGATTAGATAACATGTAATTTCATAATGAAACCTTCCTTACCTGGTCAGATGGTGTATACTCATTTTGTTTGACTATGTCAATCTTGTCTAGAAAACTGGAGAGAAGAGAAAAAAGAGAAACTTAGCATTCTCAGATTAAACAAAATATCGAATGCTTTAGTAACTGACAGGTTCCCAGATAAGGTTTGTTATATTTTAATGTTCTTTAATTCACAAAATGCTGACTACACTTAAAATGAGTGAACATAATGTGCTCTAGTATTTAAAACTTGCATTTCCAAGCAGCACCCAGCAGAGGGCCAAATCCACAGCCTTATTAATCAGGTTTGGTCATCTCATTCCAACCACCTCCCACTCTGCTCCCTCTGCTAGCAAACGTACAAGTAGTTTAATTCAGGTAATTTATTCATATAAATAGCACAATATAACCTGCTACTGCGGACAGTAAACGAACGACTCTAATAAATTGCCTATATGTAATTTTCCTGAAGAGGAGTTATTTATTAGAAAAATATTGTCATCATAATTCTTTTAATAAATGAAATCCCTAAACCAATTTCATTGCAAGTTCAGAGGGAATACTGATATTTCTGTCAATTGTTGATACTAGTTTCTCAGTTTACTTTCTGAAGAAGTAAAGCAGTAAGCCACATGGGTATAGAAAGATATGTTTTATTCAAGTTAATTAGTCACTGCTTAAAGAGGATATCCTAGAGTCTTTAAAATATTTTTTACCAATTAACTGTAACCTCCTAATTATCTTCCACTTCAACTCAAAGAGCAAAAATCTCAAGGAACCAATTTGCTAACTCTCTTAACAGAGAGAGACTTGAAGATGCAGCAAAGCAGCAGCTTCAGGATGCAGATTTGATGCTATTTACACCCCCAGTCACTTACTCGGTGTCCAACACCAAGTGCTCAGCAGGGCCACCCCATACTCACTTTCCAGTTCAGTGGCATTAGAAGATCTACCAATGCTTCTACAGTTCACTTTACCAGTAGTATTAATAATTAATCACAGTCTTTAAACCAATACACTTTTAAGTTTTTTTCTAAATTCATTTGCATGAATTCTTGATAAAGCAGAACTCAAAGCAACAGTGAGCTTTCCTTCTGACCCCTGCACACAGGTAGGGTCACTGAAAGCACCTTCACTATGGTCACAGACAGCAATTTAAAGGGGAGAGAGAAGGTAGTGACAAAATCAGAAACCAAACCCTCATTAAAATAAGCAAGGGGCTTCCTTAGCCCTCAGTTTCAGCCCCTGCTTCCCAACTGACTTTCTAGAACAAGAAGAAACAATGAAGAGCAAGGGAAGGAGGAAAAACACAATTGCTTGTTTTAACAGTGGATTCAGTGTAAAGCTCTTTTCACAAGGAACTAGATGGCCATCTTGTTTCAGAGACAAATGAAAAGTAACTTTTGTTTAGTCTGAATTACAGAATTTTAAACACATTAAAATGTATCTTAGTAAACTTGCTACTAAAAAAATGAGACAGTGTAAAAATCAATTTTCACCATGACAAGGATAAAACTGATGACAAAATGCATATTACAATTAGCAGGCTGGATTTTTTCTCATCTCTTCCAAGCTGTTCATTAATTTCTTTTCTTTTTTTTTTTTATTAATCCAAAGGAAAAGCAGTAAAGCTCTTTGTTCAGTACACAGAGGATGTTAAATACGTACAACAGCCATGAATTCCGACCCATATGAGTGTTGGCACATTACAGCCTCTCCTAAGACCACAGCTTCAGAACCATGTGGTAATATCACAAGTTAGATGCCTGAAAACTGTTCATAAAGCTTTAAAAGTGTTTACTACAATGGCCCAGCCTTTCTGTACTGGATTTATCTAAGCATACCATTCTATGCAAAGTTCCACAGGAGGTGGATTTTTGAGGTAATTTTATTTTGCTTCTAAACAATCTGGTAATCAGCTTAATGGATTTTGGAAACTGACAATTAGAAAATAACAACAAGATATTGCTAAAACCTGGAACTGAAAGTACAAACCTCTTACTGTTGTTTATGCAGACTATTTTTAGGCCTATGATTTCCTTGAAAAACATCAGCCACATAGGAGCAGCAGTACTGTACTTGAGATGAATTCCAATAGCAATGTTCATGCCAGGTAAAACAAGTTCAAATGGAATAAACATTTCTTCTTCCCCCCTCCCTACCCCCCAAACAAGTTCCAACATTCAGTAACATCTGATACTCATAATAATAGTCGTTTAAGAAATCAAGTCTCTCCAGTGTGACAGTTACCAGAAAAGCTACCCTGCTTCCAGTGGCATTTTAGGGAAAATGAAGCAAAGCAATGTGTTAAATGAAGATTTCCTCCCGTGGATATACCCTTTCATAAAGGTCTGCACTTGCAGCTTTAGAAAGGGTTAGAGACATTACAAAGTTGCTCAGACATAAAGGAGATTATTCTTTCAGTTGTTCAACTGAAGAATAAATGTGGCCGTAAGGAGAAAAGAGTAAAGAAATTCAATCTAGTCTGATACATGTAAAATAAGGAGTAACACTGGGAGCATGAGAGTTCAGAAAAGACCAACGCTCAGAGATTTCTAAGCCAATGTTAGTCAAGACCAAATAATTTATCCAGTAAATTAATAGAGTCAGCTGAGAAGAAAAGCCTAATTCAAAATAAAAACAAACCAACCATCATTAATTTCTATTTTTAATTCTTGTTACGCTCTACCCAAAACACAATTGAGGCCACTTCAGAACTACTTTGTGTGCTCAATTCAGTGCTGTTACAGATTGTTCCAAGTCTACTCTGCCCATCTACTATGTCAGCAATGAATCTCACAGGGAGAAAGAAAAGTTACCTCGGCGAAATAATTCAAATAAAGCTGTCAAACCACAAACCCAAATTTTACACTGCACCAAGTTACAAAGTTGGGTTTTTTTTCTTGTGTAAACTATTCCCAGAGATTATATGGAAAAGCTATTTTCCAGAAAGCAAATTATTTGTTCAGCATCACTGCCAATTCTCACTTAGGGCCAGATCCTGGACATGACTAAATAACAGAATCAGTTATTGCTCTGCAAAATACTGTCACAGTATAAGGCACTTTTGCCTGTGCTGTAAAACACCAATTCTGCTATGACACGTTAAAAAAAAGCCAACAACCCAAAGCCACTAAGAAACCTCAAACTTTAGATCATTTATGGTCAGAAACACTGGAGAAGCAGCATCTCTAGGACAGCAACAGACATGTCCCTGAGATACTAAAATGAAAAGTATTAACAAAAATTGAAACCAATGTGAAATAAAACCCACTGTTTTTAGGTCCCTTTCTACAGCTTGAGGAAGGAAAAACACAACTGAAATGTTTTACACAGATCTTTGTGAAGAATCAAATGTCTTTAATTTTAAGGGGTGCACTTAAAGTCAGACTTCATAGAGAGAGATAATACAGAAGCTTTCTCTAGCTCCTGCAGGTCAAAATAATTGTCCTACATGTGTCCTCAATTATTTCCAAATTTTTAATTAGGCAATTAAGTCAAAACCACAACCCAATTTTCAGATGAAGATATATGCCAGTTACTGATTTATTCTGGAGTTTTCATACAGAGATTTGTTTTATCCCTATGTGAGGGGAATTTCCTGAATGAACAATGCTGCTGCCAGACTGAGAACTGCAGCCTGCACTTACTCCCCCTTCCCCCTGAAAAGGTATATAACACATTAAATTTTCCACCTTAAGAACCAGTAACTTGAAATTTCACTCTGTGATTTGATGAAACAGTTGGCAGAGAAAATGTATTTTTTTTCTCCGTGAAGAGCCTTTGCTTTCAGTCTAGAACAACACTAGAAAGGTCTTTTCAAACAGACAACACACCTATATTAGAAGAGCTTTTTTTCCCATCAGATTTTTTTGTCACCTCATAACCTGTATTTAAAACAGATTAAGATCTCATCTTTGTCAGTAAGACACTGCAAATCAAGTATTCAAAATTTCAGTCCCAACTAAATTCAACATTTGTTTGTACCCATAACCCTTCACAGTAAGTAGCACTGGAACTCTGTATTTGTCAAGTTTCTTGTCTCTGAAAGGCTCTGCAAGGTATTTTACAGACAGTAAATCATACAACTCCTGCCTGTCTTCATTCATACTTCCAATTCCTGCCTCTACCATTGCATCCTGCAATGCACACCTTACATTAACCCTATTTTAAAGGTAGGCACACAGGGAGTAAGTTAATTGCTCACAGTCCCTTGAGTCAGTGGAAATGGAATTTTCATTTCCTCTGAGTCATGTGTTTTTATCAAGATATTACTAAGAATCAACCAGAATATTACTAAGAATTACCAAGATTTTACTAAGACTTAAAGTTGTATCTACTCTCATCACCTTTAAAACAGTCTTTACAATATTGGTCTCTATGTCCAAAAAGAAATAAATATTTATTTGCTGGTCTTCCTAAAGATCTGAGTGTGCAAATGCCCAGCGGCTTTTTATTTATTTATCTATACCCTATCAGGAGTACAAAGCAAAGCTCCCTAAAGTAGTTTTAAGCCGAAATGTAGCTCAATATTAATAGCACTTATAAACAAAAGTGTACTTTTTGTTTCCTAGGACAGATCAAGCATTACTTCTACTTTACTCCCTGTTTAGTCCTTGTCATAATCCTTTGTATTATTCATCAACAAGCTTTCTAGGAGCTAAACAGTTAATTATTCGAGAAATTCTTACTTTACCTATTTTGTCTACGCTGAAGCCAGAGTCACAGGATTAGTACGAAGATAGAATACCCTCTTTAAAAGGTTATTTGAGCTGAGAAATAAATGATGTATGTACTGTAACTTTAACACACTTTCAAAACACATTGCCACGGCAGAGTTTTCCAAACCCCGAAAAGCCAGGACTGTTGCAGTGCCCAGGCCATGGCTCCCCGTGCAGGCCAATGCCCTGGTGGAACCCACACGTGCACATCGACCATCCCTCCAGTCTGACCCTTTCTGCTGCTCTTGGGAGCAAGCAGGATATTGAGGGGGGTGGAAATCCTACTCCTTAAAGTGGTGATAAAGATTTCTTTTACGTTTCAGCTAGTTTATTTTGCCTGCTTTTCTGCTTCTCTAGCAAAGTTACAGGAATTATACAAATAAAATAAGCAAACATTCCATCTGCTAATATTTATGATAGCCTGCAAACATGGACCATGTATGAAACCAAACTTGTCATGTTTTTCCTCAAGATGAAGTTAAAAATTAAAATTGCGACTTTAATCGACTTTTGTGTGTTTTTAAGGAAATATTGATATTTTCTGTGATTTGTGAAGGTGGAGTTTTTGCTGTTAAGGTAGTCACAGAGACACGTCACAAACATGTTACTGGACGATTAAATTACTCAGAAAGGCACAGCTCTTTTTTTCCCCCTAAACAAAACTCGTTAAGGAGAGAGACAAAGATTTCCATCAAAACCTTTGCCATGACTTTAACTACTTCTCAAAGACAAGTAAGAAAAAAAAAAGCCTTTAGAGACAGGCACATAGGGACAATACTGTAACAAATATTATTGGTCTAATTATCAAAGCATTATGTTGTACGTAAACCATCTCACATAAAGTGCTCCTGTAATTAATTTCTGCGTGACACCTCATGACATGAGGAACCCCTTCAAAACCAGACTATATTGGAAATGAACTTCAAAACGTAGTGTAAGACTTGAACAGAATTAAACCAAAAGGCAACTCTTTAGAAAACTTTCCCAAGAAGCTGCAAATATTTTTGTAATTTCCCATTTCTAGTCAAATGATTATGGTGATTTTCTTATCAAAGCAGCAGGTCAGACAGAAAGATGTAAAAGCAGAGTTTAATTAGTGGTAGTATTGATGCGTACTTATCCCAGAAGAGATTTTGTGAGCGGCCCCAGCTGTAATTACAGAAGAACCTTGCAGCATTCCAGCCACTTGGAGGCGGAGGGGCACCATGGGTCTAATTTTGAAGCAAATAATGAGAAAGCTGAAAAGTATGACTCCATATATTTGGAATCATCTTGTGGTAATCAAGGTTACAGTGCCTTATATGGCGTGGAGAACATGAAGCGCACACAAAAAATAGAATATTTAAACTACGGGGGTCTAAAGAACTGCAGCTATGGCAAAACCCCCTAACCACAGCCCACCAACCAGCCAGCAAAGCCCTCTTCCTTTTGTGCTGCCATGAAGCACCAACCCTTGCCCCGAGAGCAGGGCTGGTTACGCGCCCAGCTTCCGACAAGGAGGAATTGGGAAAGCACGATCTGCCAGGAGGCATGAATGAGTTTTAGACAAACCCAGCAGAACACAAACCCTTCAGAAACTGCTAGCCATCAAAAAGAGAAATGGGGAAAAGGTAGGAGAAAAAGAAAAATCTATTTAAAGAGGTTGTAGTTGTCTTTTTTTTTTTTCTCTGCCTGTCTAAAGTTAGTCTGGCTTAGAGGATGCACTAACTTTCCCAATCAGTTTTACATTACAGCACAAGTCCAGAAATAGCTCCCAGCCGCCTTGGCCTCTAGCACGGTTGCCATGACAATGGAACCACAGTGCTATAAATAGCTCATCAGCACCAAATCTTGTGAGACACATCTGGAATGGGGCCAGCCCAGCCCTGGCCTGACAAATAAAAATAGGCACAGGCAGTTTCAAAGGCTGGAAAGGTACAATGCGGCTCGGCTTGTGTGGCGCGGCGGGCAGAGAAATGGTTTTGATTGCTTGTTAGCATGAGATTTATTTGATAGGAGATTGGGAGAAGTATAAAAGTTACTTTACTGCATACTAAACAGTCTTTCTCTAAGGTCTATTTTTCTTTCTCTTCCCCTAGTCTGTAACAAAACCATACTGCTTTTGAAACTCTAACAATGCAGTCTTTTGCCCAGGAGACCATTAAAATAAGTAAAAACAGAAGAGATCTTCAAAACTTCCCCCTCTGACTACTTTTTTACCTTTTTGGTTCAAGTACATTTAAGCTCTCCTGCAAGCCTGACAGGCAGGCCAGATGGGATCCTGCATGGGTCAGAGCTCTTTGCTCCAGGGAAAATCCTTCACAGGGTGCTCAGTGCCTCCAGGAGCCCGGCCAGCCCCCTGCCAGGCCGCAGCCACGGCCGCTCCCCTCCGCACCCTCCTCACCGTCGCCTCACGGACCCTCACCGGGGACAGAACTACAGCTGCAAATTCCGCCGAGGTTACAAACCACCCGTGTCTGCAGCTCGGACCAGACCCCAGCCCTGCCTGCAGAGGTGGAAGGCAGAAGCAGCAGTCGTGGCAGAAGCCAGCCCACGTTCCAACGGCTCTGCCTGACAAAAGTGCCTTTTGAGCACGCATTTTCTTTCGCTCAGTGGGTGAGAAAATGTCGTATTTTTAGCACAGACTCTTGATCAACCCATTCAATTACATCCAAATTATCTGTGTGGGAACAGAATGTTATGTCAAAAATGTTATTCAGTATATTTGTCAATATTACCCAACAGAAGACATTTGTATAATCAAGAGATTCAATATTTTCTACAGCATATGAAAGCAACAGTTCAGGAATCAGACTGAAGTTGTAAGACTTTGCTATTTCAGACACTGGAAATAGCAGTCAGCATGAGAAAACACAGCGAACACCACTCCCAAAATACAAAATCTTAGTCTCTTTATCAAAAACCAATAGAACCTACAGATGGTGATCAAAAACCAGCAACTATAATAAGCATTCAGCCACAGTAAAATATCTTCCGTATGCCACAAAGGCACCGTACACACGGTCCTGACAAACTGCACCATCAGCCCACAGGATTCCTTTAGGTCCCTACGCGGGTATTTTAATTTCTAAAAATTGTAGAGTAACTTCCACCCAGGCTGAAAGCTGTTTGCAAACAGCCCTCCCCTTCCCCCTTCCCTTCACCACATCCAGTCTGCTCCTTCGTCGGACGAGCAATGTGTGCTTCAGAAAACAGCAGTTTTCACGCAAGGATTTTGGAAAATGTACTTTCTGACATGCAACACAAGTCAGGATTTATTGGTTTTTATAAAGATACTCAAAGATAGTTTCAGAGTCTATAATAAACTGCACATTTTGATTTCAATTCTATAAAAAAGAACTATATATCTCTTCCTTAAAACCCGATCCATTAATTATTACAAGATAAGCCTTTTCTGGCTCTTATATTGAACAACCTTTCTGGTTTTGTCTGGGGAAAGAGGAGAGGGAGAGGGCTGTAGAGCACAAAACACTACAAGGTAACCCAAACCTGGCCAACACTCCACAGCACCCTCAGGACGCCTGCCAGATCCCCTTCTGCCATTAACTCTTATGGATCCCTCCTCCTCCAGCGATGGCTTTGGAGGAAGGGCCTTGCCAGGCAGGTCGTCTGGGCTCCTTCATGCTTCCCACTGACTGGGGACACATTTTATCCCCCGCATTCTGCCAGCCATCTGTCTGTGACCCTACTCCATCACCCCTTTCCAGATGAGACCTGTCCCGCACAGCTTCCTCCCACTGCTAACCAACCCAAACACCAAACTCTTGAGGCTGCTCCAGCTGCCTTCACTCCAACTTTGGAAACCTGTACGAAGCTATTCTCACGCTCTCACAACCACCAAAACATGATTAAAACCAACTCACTACTGCGTGCCTCCGAGGCTCACTCCGCAACACAAGCCTGTATATGTCAGATAACTTCAGAACAGCCCCTCACCCCGCCCCAGAAAATTACTTCACCATGGCAGGAAGAAGTGTAAACAGATCCAAGCCCAAGGTTGGGTACAGAAAGGAAAGGTAACGACAGGGGTGAGATCACCATGTCGTGATCTGATTCCAGGACAAGCCCAGGGCGGGAACATGGTGCGAGCGGGGCAGGAATGTGGCGCAATCCCTGTTAACTTCAGACAGACAGACAAAAAAAAAAAAAAGGAAAAGGTAATGTCATTTTGAATATGTCAACAACTTTTTAAGTGTGTGTCCCTGCTGGTGGCTGCTCTGAGCAAGTAAAACAGGTGAACCTAATGGGATATCCTTTCATTGTGTTCCAACAAAGTAGTCACATTAACCTTATCCTCATGGTCTTTAGCTCCCTCCAGTGCCATCAAATCTTTAGATTTGCTATCAGCTGATAAAGACCATCATGTCCATAGAATTTTATCATTGCATTATTCTGACAAAATTAGATGCATCACTAACAAGTAAAATAAAAATTATGCTGCTAATTTAAAATGTTAATGGAAGTGTAATCCCTCAACAACTGGGATCAAAACTCATAGTCAGATAATGAAGACAACTAAAGAGCTAAACCTGAAGTAGGAATAAAACTGTACTACCTGACAGCCACAAGATGCTTTAGAAGCCTTATTTATTGGCATTTGCACCGTGCTTTTCAGATAGAAGAATTAATAAACTCCTAATTTGAAGAAACGGAGCCATCTGCAAAAATGGACAAATTGGGAGATGGTTCCCGTATTTTTCAGCCTGTGTGTGGGTTTCATGTACTAGACCCCAAATTCTTGAGAATACAGAACAAGGCACTTCCCCATCTGCTATCTGAAAAACGAGCAACATCATCTTTAACAGAAATTTTAGAGACAGAGATGGGTGGAGCTGACACGATCTCACATGACAGAAAAGGAATTCTGATCCCAGGACTGAGTTTCCGCAGGAACTGGGAAAGCAGTGATAGCTCAGGGAAGGAATCAGGCCCCAGATGAGCCCAAAACAATGGGAGGACACACTGCTGCTGGGTTTTGAACAGGGTGGTAGTTGCCTTATTTACATACACTTGCACAAAAGGTCTTCAGACATACTGTTTCTATGCATTTAATGTGCAAGAATATAAATCCAACACTGGAATTTTGTCTACTTAGGCACCACCCCAACTAAGATTTTTGTTGAGTATTTTAGGAAGTTAGGTTCTTTTTAAAAAAAGCAGTAATTTTGACTGTTATCCTGCTCACAGGACACTCAAATGTTCCATTTCTTTTATGCCAGCATCACACGTGATGTTTGCTGCAGGCACTCGGGATGGGAATGGGAACAGCCGTCCGTGTCTTCACAGGAGTACCTGTCAATACCTGTTCAGGAGCTGACAGTTTAAACAACTCACAGCAGCTCACATTTCAGTTTTTGCTTTTATCAAAGGCATGTTCTCCCCTCCCACCCTCCCCTTTAAAAAAAAAAATATCCATTCTCCAACTTATGAAAAACAGCTCCAGGCCTCTGTAAAAGGAGGCACACAACTTGGCATCGAGTGTTAAAAGCACCTGTAAAAAAGACACCTTTTGTTCTGAACTGAGTTATTATTTTCTCTTGCAAACTTTTACTTTTTTTGAAGTTTAATACCAGAACTATTTAAAAAAAAAATCATTTTAAAACAAGAGATACAGAACTACCACAGCACTTTCACACTACTATTTTTTAAGCAATATAGTGACACTAATCTTTGGCTACTGTGAAAATCACCTGCAAATATCTGTTTCTGTGTTACTTCACTGTACAATAAAATGAAGAAGTCAAATGTAAGTGCTTGTCTCTCCCTGGTACACATTACATTCAGGCAGATAAAAGGAGCAAGAAAGCAAGCTTGGAGTCAAACTCCAAGGCAAACAATAAAGGTGAGCACACTACTGTGGGAAGGCTGTTCATGGGGAGTGATCACATTTCTGAAAAAGTGCAACCCTCCTTTATTCTCATAGAAATTTAACAGATCAAAAAGAACTGTTAGGTATCCAGTTTTATGATTTTGCAATTAAAGTGGACACCACTCACAAGCACCCCTAATTCAGCCATGCCATGCCACTTGAGAATCTTTTCAATAAAATATTTTGGCCCTTCCCAAAAGACCTGCTAACTTGACTCGGCTCATCCAAAGCAGATAAATCATTATAAAAATATGAACTTTCTTTCAATCTTATCTCTCAAAACAGAAGACTGTCTATAAAAGTCCTTAAAAGAGTATTAAAAGCTCTAATAATTCAAACGTCTGTAAAGCAGTAGGATACACTTTCTATTTGCAAAACTTCTTTTAATATTTGCAATGTTTATTTTTTAACGTCGACTTTTCTAAGCTGAGGGCTCTTCATATTAAACTAACCCAGCCTTTTGAATGGAGCATGAACAGGAAAGGTGAAATCCCTGACAAGGCACAACCCTAGCCTGTTTCCTCTCTCAGCCAAGAAGCACGGCTGCTGATTTCAGCACAGAGAGGTTTTCCAGAGCAGTTCCCTGACTCAGTCGAGACTTCAGGTGCAAAACATGGAGCTGAGACAGGACTGGAGTTGTGTAGAGATGTGTGGGTGATGGATATGCATGCGTGAGATAGAGCTGTTGGGTGAGTGTATGGGCAACAAGGAGGCGAGAGAAAATTTTGGATATACCTGAAAAAACTCTTATTCTCTTAAGCTTAAGACAATGTTACAAGAAGGAAGTGATACAGTGCTGCTTCAGCTTGAATTAGTTCTATTAAACTAGCTTTACTGTCTTTATGACATAAAAGTGTTGTAATTACCTAAACAATTACTAAATATGTTGTTCATAGAAAATACTATCACAGAATCACAGAATCACAGAAATTAGGGGCTGGAAGGGACCTAGAAGATCATCTAGTCCAACCCCCCTGCC
>JANHGL010011802.1:52364-75193 GCA_024611195.1 Ceyx melanurus | reverse complement strand
TCTCCAGAGATGGAGACTCCACAACCCCCCTGGGCAGCCTGTTCCAGAGCTCTGGCACCCTCACTGAGAAAAAGTTCAGCATTATACTTACAAAATCCCTCAACAACAGAATGGATAGTTCAGTCTTGAAATGGAACCTTAGATTCAGGAGACCACGAAGATTCAGGAGGTACTAAGGGTGACACACAAGCACCACCCTTGCAGTCTCAGCATTCTCAGTGGCCTCCTTATCAGCAGACTTTACACAGAGGCCAAGGACTGAGAAAGTCTGAGCAGGGGGGCTTCTCCCACAGCCCCATCCTTCTCTTCTGATACAGGTCTCTGTGCCAGGCAGTGCCAGAGCCTTGACCACAAACCACCCTTTTACTGAGGTTGGAGAAAACCTCTGCGCCGAGATAGACTGTATAAAACTCTGCTAAATTTAAATTACTGCCATGTTCTCTGGAAACCTTAAATTTAGCCCCTCAGGGGACGAAGGCAGGAGAAAGCAGAAAGATTCTAGTTGTTATGGTTGTGAACCAAATACAAAATGGTGCAGTGAGCTCTACCTATGCAGGTAGCATGAAAAAACACACTGAGAGGTGGAAGAGAATTTAATCCCAGGGGACATTAATTCTGAAACTGCAGCGACACTAGTTTATGCTTTTTTATTTTATTACAATGAAAAGAAAGTATCACAAAGCTATGAATAACAACACATTTTTGCACCACATGTGGGTGGACTCCCCACCCCCACACACTCAATCACAGTTGGGCAGCAGGGAATTTGAGGAAAAGAAGAGCCAAACTGAAAGGTGTGCATTCAAGTTCCAGAAAAATTCCCCAATCCACCAGATGACTAAAAGCTGTAAGATTCCAGGACACATACATCTTGACCATCTCTTTGTCTGCAGAGGGCAGTGTCTCATGTTTTGCATTTTAAATGGCTGAAACCCTAACCCTAAATTATTTATTAACAGATTAAAAATTTCCTCTTCTACATGAAAGGAACATTTAAAACAGTCTCAGGAGAAGAAATGAACTAAAACAGACACTAATAATCACAGGTAGAAGTACTGCAGTGGAAAAGATAAAAAGGGTTCTAAGAAGATATTTTTCTTCCCCAAACATAGTGCATATTTCAGCATCAACATACATGAAGGGGTTATGAACCAAGCTGGAGAGTTGGTTGCCCTTACAAAGCTCTACTCAATGCCCAAGTCTATTACTTTCCACAATGACACAAACCCAGTGACCTGCCTACGTCATCTGTACAGCTGATGCACAGCACCCTTCAGTGTTGCACTTCAAATAGGTGCCTAAAACTGAGTGGGCATCTGAGCTATACAGTCCACAGCTCTGGTAATGAATGTGCACTAGATGTGACACAGATGGACAGTCATTAGTGGTGACCTGGCAGTGTTGGGTTAGTGGTTGGACTTGATGATCTTCAAGGTCTCTTCCACCCCCAGCAGTTCTGTATGATTCAAAGCTGGGCTAGGAAGCAGAGGCAGGCAGCAGCTCGGGCAGAACAATCATGAGCCAGCAGTAGCCTGAAGGGCCTCACCTATTGCTCTGATACCTGTAACCTATCCTGTTGCAGAGTGCTGAAGACAATTCCAGGATTTCCATTTGTTCTGCTTTACTATAATTAGAGCTTCCGGATCTCGGTTTCCACTAAGAACAGCAGCAAGGATGGCAAGGTGAAAGAGACTCAGACCAGATGGGTCAGATAGGAAGAGTCTGCAGAGAAAGCTCAGTGGTTCTGGTGAAAAAGTAAGTAATAAAAGAACACATCTCCACCCTTACCAGGTGATTATACATATCCAATCTCTAAACATTAGAACCATATGTGAAACACAGCTTCTGTCACACTACAGTACTCTACTCCACTTCCTCTACTCAGCAGCAAATTATTAGATTCACCACAAAAAAGGGCTCCCCAGCACAGCAAGTGATACATTACACAGAAGTAAATAATATGCAACTACTAAATATAGCCACGCTGTCATCTTCTGCATTTTCCAGACTAAGACATTTTTGCAGCATCTTGAACACACTGGCTGTCCTGTACTGATTGTGAGCCTCAAAACTAGTGACAGGTGCAGAGCTCTCAATATGGCACTTTTCCCTCACCCCATCCCACCCACATTCAGATCCTATAGCTTCAGCTTGTAAAACTCCAGTTCTCCTCTTTGTCTACATGCACATGCACAGGAAGCCCATGGAACAGGCTGCCAACAAGCAGATGAGAGAATTGAAAAAGATCTGAGATGCTAATAAACCACGCCAGAATTCCACACTGCATCTAAATACAGGTTTTAGGGGAACATCATTGGAGTACTTCTGCAGATAAGCATATATTTATTTTAATAAAGAAAAAATCCCTACTTTGAATGAACCGATTTCTATTTGAGGGACCTATGTTTTATTAACACATCTTATGATTTTCTGTTTCTTTGCTTAAAGACAATAGAATGGGTAAGAAAAAAAAAGAAAGGCTGATAAAATTTACATTCGGGTCACTGACTTTCTTGATTGTGGCTCCAAACACCCAGCCCTTGAGAAGGAAAAAAACTCAGCCATCCAAACCCCACATTGCTCTGCAGAAGAACTGCCTGTTACCTACATTCACTTTTATCAGTGAAGCTGCAGATATTTAGTGGAGTTACAGTCAAAAGGTATCCCAAGGAAGAAAAAAACGTTCAACAAACATAACAAATGAAAAATGCAACTTAAAAAAAAAATATTACTGATTTCTAAGTAAGTATGCAGGGAAACTATCGTACATTTACATAGACATACATACGTATAACCCTATGAATTAAAAATCTATTTCAATTTTCTGCATGTCCACCATTAATCCATTATGATGTTTTGTGGTATGGATGGAAGGAATTAAAGTGAAACAGTTCTCAATTTAAAAGAAAGATACACTATATAAATGTGGATACTACAACCCAATTCACCCTATAATCCTAACACGTATAAAAGCAGTATATACTTGTACAGATTCTGGTAATTACAGAGGTTTGTTTCAAAAAAACTCCACCAGGTTTCATGCAATGTAAACATGGTAATTGTCACTTTATCTCACAATCTACACCACGATTTCAATTATGCACAGCAAAGGGACTGCTCATGAGAACTGAACTGAGAGGGTAATCATAGTAACAAACCTGTGTTCATTAGTATGTGTTTGTTTTTAAAAGGTGTTTGTTGAATTATTACAAGCATGGTACAGACTGGTAAAAGAAGAAGAATGTACTGGGCGTGGCACTAATCTTTCATTTGTAAGACTGGTCTTGAGGGAAATCAGTTTCATATTCTTTACAGCTACATGACTTTTATCAGAAAATCACAGTGCACAAATTTGGCATAATTAGCAGGACCTTCTTAAATACAGTCCAGAAGAAAACTCTGAGGGAAACAAACACATTTCACATCATTAGGGAAAGTCAAAGCTGAAGTGGAGGTACCAGCCTTTGCACAGAACAGCAGAAATTCTAGCTATTTTTAGTTCACAATTCCAATAAGAAAACAGCTGGGAGTCTAATGAAATTATCTTGGTGACAAATTTAATGGACTGAACACTAAAGTTACTATTTTTAAATAAAGTTCCTAATTATCTTTCAAAACAAGAAGCAATTAAGCAGCAGTGGAGCTACGGCTTCCCAGGCGTCTAAGGCTTGGCTCCAATCAGATAGAAACTGGGAAATGGCTCAACACCTTTCTGATCCTAAAAACTGGTTGAGGGCCAGGCTTGGGGTTTGGTTGGGTTTGTCTGGTGGGGTTTTTTTTTGCTTAATTTTTTTAGTTTAATGAAAGCAGTTCTGCTTTGACCTGTCCAGTCCTGCCTCGCCCTGTTTGTCCCTTCCCATTTCCCAGTCACCCTCCTGACAAGCAGGGCACGGCTCTGGGCAGCTGCACCATTGCCAGTCTGACTGTGCCAGGGGAAGGTGGAGAGGCAAACACAGAGCTTGTCAGGTCTGAGCAGAGCAGGTGAAAAGGACAACAAACTGCCTGGATCTGCTGTCATTCAGCTCTGGGGAAGAGAGGTAGCCAGGGAAGCACTCCAGAGGCAATGGTGTAGGTTGGTGAACGATCCCACCCAACAAAAGGGCTCTGAAATGGCACAGAGGAATTAACTACGGGGAACATATAGATATTTACGAATTTACTGAATGAGACACATAAATCACAATAAAATGAATTATAATCTGACATGTTGTTCTCTTAAAAACTAGACATTTTAATTACTGGTTGCGCTGAAAACACAATGTGACAATAGTGAGCACATTATACTTGTAACCTCACATAACACTATTCCACACATCATAAACACTGTACGCCTTATTTTTGAAACAAACTTTTGATAATAGGGGTACAGAATTAGATTTCGCATCGAAAATACACAGATAACATAAGAATATCTGCATTTTAATGTGACATAGCAGGATCCTAGAGTCTGGAATGCCCATTTGGGGAATATATCCTTTAAGTTGGTAAGACAGGAGAATATCTCTAAATCCACCCTCTCAGCCCTTCTACAGAAACATGATTCTTGATGCCACTGCAATACTTCCTGGCATTAACACCATGAAAGACTGAACGATATGATCCTTCACTCATCTGATTTCAATTAAAACCTCACACCATCCAAAGTCATCCAAGAGTTTTTGAAGGCACGAGCTTTCTTGAATGAGATACATCACAACACCAATTCATAAATGAGGAAAGCCAGTTTCACCCAAGCCAATTTTGATAACTGATAACAAAATGTGTGGATTCTAAAGCAGTTCAGCTCTGTGGAATAGAGGTGAAAAGGGTCTTCCAGCAGAAACGGTAAAGAGAAGCCATTCAGGCTGAGCCAAGGAAAGAACTGTCACTGTACACCTTAACTGCAAAACCTGTTCTTCATGCCATATATACTGATAGAGCTCATGGAAAGGCCAAAATAAAATCATCAGTAGACTTGAGCAAGACTGGTTCTCTCTTGAGACTCCATTTGATGAAAGAAGATCCAGAGAACAGCCACAGTCTTTATGAAGCTATGTAGGAAGATTGCCTTGCTAGATATGAAGCTTCCAGATGCCTAACTTTTCCACACATGATTTTGTAAATCTTAAATGCGTAATTAAAATCCATCTAAGATACCTTGCTAACAGAAGTGGTGGACAGTGTGTTCTAGACGTGATCTTCAGCAACTTTGCAAGTATTACCAACAGTGGCAACATGTGAACAAAATGAGCAAATGAACAGAGTTGCATGTATATTGCTATTTTAATTTATTGACAAAAATTACTTTGGCTTCAGAAGTTTTGGGTGTTTTGTTTGCCTTTTTTTTTTTCTCTTTTTTCTTTTTTTTTTCTCTTGTAAAAACACAAATCTCTCAGCAAAGATCATACAGCACAACCCAGCCACCCGAACCGGGCTGCCTGCAGCTCCCACCAGCCCCAGGCTCTCTGGCAGACCCTGCTCCTGGAGCCAAGGCTCTTGCCCTCCCCCAGCTGCCACAGCCTTGCTAAAAATAGGCCTGGGCCGGCTTTCCCTGGGCTGCAGTTTACATAAGCCCTCGGGGGGAAGGGGAACCTTGCAGAGCACCCAAGGCACTTCCCAGCCTTCACAGCAAATTTACTGGGCAGTCAATGCGTTTCAAGTGTAAATTACCATCCAGACACTGAAAGCCCTCACTTGCATAATGAATACACTACAATTTAGCTTTATCAGTGGATACCCTTCTAGGAGACTTAATTAGGGCACAACTGTACAAATGTAGTTAACACAGAATTATACTTGACTGGAACAACTGATTTTAACGTGTTTCAGCTACAAAATCAATGTTTAACATACCACAGAGTAATCAGGTCAAAAACAGTGTTTCAAGTAACAAAATCTACCAGTGACATCCTGCCTCCAAAATTATTCTTAATGACACACACACAATCAGCTAGCAATTTCTTTCAGTTCATTTAGGACTTAGTCATATACTGTAAGGAATAAAGATTATTTAAGTTCAGCTTCAGAAATTGTTCACCTAATATGAGCTTCCTTTTTTAATTTTCAGCCTGCTCTTCCTAAGTAAGGGCTTTATGGCCACGTTCTCTGCATGCCAGCACACGATCTCAATACACTTTCCAGCTCGCTGGTAAACTTACACCAAAGGTACTGGAGACATCATGTCACAAAACCAGTAAATTCAGCAATCCCCGTGAACGCAGGAAAGCAGCCAGACAAAAGACATTTAAATTTAAGTCTCCAGTGAAGGAAGGACTTCAGTGTGTCACCAAACGGTGGAGTTCACAGAAGATGGAGAGGAGGGAGAGAACATGCAAGTCGGTGGCACTGAGCTCTCCCTCTCCCTGGGACTGGCAGTGATGTATTTGCAGTGGTTCAGCCCAGGGAATCATTGGGAATCGAAGCTGGCACTTTCACAGTGTACCAGCAAACGTACTGGCCTCATTTCATCCTTCTACCAGAAAATTTCAGTTGCTGCCTATCTCTCAGAGCACTGTGGCTTTTAATTCCTTTGTTAAAGCAAGTCTTTAATAAGGTTTAACAATATGCTTTCAGGTCTTAGTTTGATAGAAGTATTCTCTAATCGTCTTCTAATCTCAAAGTGTTCCTTTTTCTGCAGCCATACAGCATGAGCACCAAGAGCTCTCATAAAACAACAACCCATGCTCCAAAAGCTGTGTGCTTACTAACAGCAAACAGCAGAACCAGCAGATCCCAAGGTCAGGCAAAGAGTTCCAGCAGCTACTCACCCAGTAAGGCAAGTAAACAGCAAAACCCAAGGAATCCCAGTCACACCTGCTCCAGGGCTGCTGTTCTGGAGCACCCAGGGATCACTGCCTCAGCAACAGCTACCTGCTGGAGCAGCCTTACTGGGGCTTCCCCAGCAGCAGCCAGACCCGAGGGTCCCCCCTCACCAGCGCCCTGCTGCCATCCCAGTGCTCCTTCCACCAGATCCACCCAGCAACACCAGCCTGGCAGCTGTCACACAGGTCATGCAGCAGTGATGCAATCAGTGCTATGCTCTTTCTTGTTCCTCAAGCATTTCTTTACAGCTTGCCCTGTATTTTGTGCCTGCAGATCTCCCTCTTGCAGGAGGGATTTCGAGCGAAGGCTGCTCCAGCCCATATGGAAGTCTTTTATTCTGCTTGTTTCTGTATCATAATGAATTGTTTGTTTGAATCACAGCTCAAAACATACCCTGTTCAGAGCATTTTCTGCTTGCTCCAAGGGAGGTTACAAAAGCATGGGATGAAGGAGTGAAAATAAATTCTCAGGATCTAATATGAGTTTTAACAGTGGCTTTGATTGATACTTAATATTTGACAGCTATGGTTTTTTACACCACTACAGTAATCCAAGTCTGATATTAACAATTCCAGATCTCAGTTGCTCTGGTTTTTTTTCTTTTTTCTTTTTTTTAATAAAGTTATGAGAATTTTTCAGTAAAACTCAGCACATTTTGAAAATGAATGGGTAAAACTTCAGTAATACAATAATCCAATACACCCTAGGCACATGACAAACTCAGAGAGTTTACATAAACACAGCTTCTCTTATTTTAGCTTCTCATAACTGTTTCAATGTAACACAGACTGACTGCTACCTGTCTTCACAAAACACAGAGGATTTAAGGATACTGTGTACACAACAATGTACTTTTTAGTGGTTCAAATTGACTCCAACTATGTGCATTTTCTTAAGAACAGATTACAGGAGAAGTTTCACCTATGGCTGATATTTTTATGGTGATTTTGTTGCCCTTTCTCTACCATATAAAAGTACATTCTGTGCCTAGTGAAAACTAAAAAAAAAAAACCCCAAAAATAAAACCATAAACATAAAAAAGGGCAGTATCATTTGGAAGATCCACATATAGAGAAGGCAAGCCAAAGAATCTTGACTTTTCAGTAGTTATGTAGCTCTGCCAATTGTTTGAGTTTGTGAAGATGTCAAACCTCACCAAACACTGGGCCTGTCACTGCAGCAGTTGTGTGTCTGTCAGCTTTGCACTACTGGTCTGACCAGCTGTTTCCTAGGACAGTGAGATGCCCTCACACCAGGAAGGTCTGGCATCACTTAAAGGAGGAAAGGCTGCAGCAGAACACCAAGGAAATCTGTGCAGTCAGTGCTATTGGTGAAACCTGCTGTTAATGAATTAACTCACAGGAGGAGCAACTCCATCTACTTCAACAGAGTTCCTATAAGGACCAATCCAAGCTACTGAATTGATCCTATTCTCTACAAACATAAAATGCAAACAGAACTGTGCAGGGATGCTATGTTAGTGGCTGCATTTTATGACCTTGTTAACAATGCAACATACTAAAAAAGTATTTTGTGTCAAGTCTGTTACAACGCTGATTAATCACTCCAAATGGATCACACTGAGTCAGGGCTTTGAGTGCACGTATGAAATTCTGTTTACTAATACATTAGTTCTTTGAAAAATACTGGTCATTTTTATGACATGAAAAGTGATTTATGAAGTCTCAGAACTGATCAAATAATCAACCAAAATTATCAACCCTACACATATCCGTGACTGAAAGTTGAAAAAAAAACTTTTTGAAGGTGGCAACTCTTCAACTCTTTTGCAAACTAATCCCAGGTACGTTTAGCTTTAGGTTTGCACCCATATACAAATGACACAGCCGTGCAGAACAACTTCCCTGCCAGTGCAGTTCACTAATTCTCATTTTATTACAAACTTGTGACTATCAACAGAGCAAGAGACCAAAACAACATTCACAGCATCTTATCCAAATGCCTCGGCAGACAAAAGATGGTTTTTTTCCTATACTTCCAGAATATTATTTCACACTATTCATTAATGCCACAACACAAACCTTGAGGACAGTTAAAAGAAACAGTGGGAAGAAATGAGGAACTTGTTTCCATTAAAATGCTGAAATTACTAGAAGTTGTAATTAAGAGAAGGTTTTGACTTACATTGCTTCTCCTGCTGCACTGCATTTCAACTTCCCCCTTCACCCACAAAAAATTCCACTGCATTTGAATTGTACAGAGCCACAGAAAACAATGCAGAAGCATGGACAGGTTTCAGAAATACACTGTCCAAGAAGTTTAGATACCACTGAACCAAACAGACTTGAAAGCAATAACAAAAACATGTATCTGACTCTCGCTTTAAAAAAGCTCAAGATTATTTTCCTCTTTTTGAAATAGAGATCTCAGAGGTTAGGCACATTTTGTCAATTATCTATATTATTAGTTTATTATTATCAAATAATTTGGAGATGCAAACTTAATAGCATTTATCATAAAAACATTTGCCATTTTTATCACAAGGATCTCTAATGCTCTTTAGAGAATTATTTTCAACTTTGTCTTAATGAACTCTATGGGTAGGGGCAAACCATCAAGAAATTGGGCTAGAGAACAACTTTTCAGAACCTGAACTGTAGCCAAATACTTTTAGCAGAGAATTATGAAGCTGCATCATTCTTAGGTTAATTCAGTAGTAGCTACTCAGACATTCACATTCTTTGATGACATCAACTTTGGGTTTACAGCAGACAAATTAAAATATTAGCTAAGAGACATATCTTGAGCAACTGGACTAGAAACAGAATTCTGCACCAGCTCACTAAAATGTCAGTATGTTCAGTCCTGGTTCATGACAGTCTTGAAGTACTTTTGCCATTCAGAATCAACCTGTCAGAGCAAAACAGCAATCTACTGAACAAATCATGTGGATGCCTACTTATAATCACAGAGAAAATGTACTATTTTATGGTCAAATTTTCTTTCAATAAAACATGACCATTCATGCCAAAGTTTCCACTTGTGAGCAAGCATGTGCCCAACCTGAGCAAATTCTGTTCATGTGAATTTGAAACTGAAATAAAGAAATAGATGCTCTATGAATTTGCACATGAAAGCAAATCAAACACACTGAGCAATGAACATCCATTGCCACTACAGGGGCACCCATGAAAGCCTGTGAAAGGGTTTATTCTTCACTCCTGGAGGCAGTAGCAAGTGATAAACTTAAAGGCACAATACAGTGTGGATATTTCGATACAGGGCTCGGTCAAGAAACTGGGGAAGAAGTTCAAACCCATTTTTTTCATGATCTTTAGATCGGGTCAGCCCTGCCCCCAGCTGAAGTCAAATCCCCAATATTTACAACTAGATATGGAGAGGAAGCTGCATCTGAAGCCCAAAGCCAGAAAGGAACTCACACATTAACAGATGTGTGGAACAAAGGAGAAACAAAAGCAGCAAATGAATGAAGATGAGCAGTGAAGGGGGGTTAGAAATGGCAGAGTGAGTGAAAGTGGAGATAGAAAACTGATTCCTCTGCAGTTAAACACTTTCACAGTAATTCAGAATGATGTCCTGGACACAGCACAGACCTCAAAAGTTGGTGCTATGACTTCTGAAATTACCCACGTTTCAGTCTTGTGAAGGTCTGTCTGCCATCATGGCTCATCACTTTTAGTTTCTGCACTTAGTGGCTCTCCTCGTTTGTAAGACTCAAGCAAACTATTCCAGGACACCTTTTGGTTTACCTTGCTTCATACTACAATTTATTCTGAAAACAGAGAGGTTTATCTGGGGTTGAGAATAGCTTGAAATGATGAATTTATTATTAGCAGTGACAATGGTGAGAACATGTGTTGGATTCATAATCCATTTATTGGCTAAATTTAGGTAATCTGGTTTTCAGAGCACTTGCCAGCAGGCACATCCCTGCTACTGACAGTGAGCAAGAAAGCAGACACATGGAGTAGTTAGGTATAATTCAGCTACTTATGAATTTGGACTCATTTTGCTGGTAGTGACTTCACTGAAGTCATGCAAAGACAGGAGTCACTGTGCTTCCCATCATCTACAGCAACCTATTCCTGCACTTCCTACTTCACTGGATTGCAGAGAAAACACAACCTGGGCTGTGTTTGGGCTTGTTTCTTTTTTCAACTGAAATTTACCCTTGTTTAAAACATGATCCCCTATTCCCTCAGTCTGAAGAAGAGTAGGGAGAAGACCCTGATTCAGTTATCTCTAAGTGTTCTGGAATATAGTAAAGTGGATTTAAGTAAAGTGAGTTCTATAATCCAGACGAAGGATTAAAATGTAAATGTTCTGGGTCTATCCCTTGGCTTGCCACTGAATTCACATAGCAGTAGCCAAGCTCATCAGTTTAGATCAGCAAAAGGGGACACAAATATTATTCTTCCTCATGGGAATATTCAACAATATAATTGTTAATGTCCGTAAGAAGCTCATGTATGCCAGGAATATGGGCCAGGGAAATTCCTGTCCTGTTGAATACAGTTACACAGAAAACTTGCAGAGCTGGAGGAGAGAAGAGCAAATACTCTGCCAAAATAACACTAAGTGGAAAGAAAGTAAAAAAAAAGTAATAAATAATATGAATAAGAAACTAAGCTAACAGTAGTACCACTGATAAATCAGCCACTATTTAAAAAGGTGAGACTTTCACCAAACACAGTTTACTACACGTTCCATGAAGGGAACTTTGTCATGGAGTGAAATAAACATGGGAGAAAATCATTAAGAGCTCAGATCGGGGCTCTTAATTGCTCTCTACAAGTCGGCAAATACAGAAATAAAACACACCATAAATCTTAATAAAAATATAAAGAATTTACAACCCATAACAAATTAGAAATGAAAAACTAGCGTGTCCACATCTGCTGATCCTTGAGCAGCCCTGCACAGCAGTCGCTAATAGCTGCGCTCCCCCCCCTTTCTTTGATAACTATTTTAAAAACAAACATCTTAAAAAAATACTTCTCATAAAACTCTTCTGGGGCAGCCTGGCACAGTTTCAAGCTATTGGAGTTGAAGTTTGAGAGACGGGTCTCTGCACCTCCAGCAGCCACCTTGCCGTGCCTTCTCCTCGCCTGAAATGGCAGGCGGCGGGAGAAGGGCCGGAGTGGCTGGAGGCAGGAAATAGCGTGAGAATGGGCTCCCTCCTGCTACTTCCAGCCCTTCCTGCTATCAGAGGGTGTGAAATGGGCTGCAAAGACTGTCTCTCACATTATTTCCTTTTCTGCCCCAGCCAGAACCAGGAAGCAGCAGCGAGGCGATACGCACCCAGAGCGCAGCGTAACATGAAGCACAAAACCAGAGTGGCAGCCAAAGAGCTGAACTAAGCCGTGGCTAACGAATGGAAAAATGCAACTATCTGTGGGCACAGCCTAATATTAGCAAGTCCAGAAAAAGCACTAGGAGGCTTTGCTTTTTGTTTGCTACCTAGGCATTCCAATGGCTACTGACAGCAAAGTAATTTTTTTTTTGGCTCAGACCTTACAGGACGGTACTGGCATCCTTCATGACCTTGGGCCACAAACACCACATCTGTATGGTGGAGATTCTGCTTAACTCTGACTACTCTGCTGTGTGTTTGTGAAGGTTTAAGAACAGAGCTCCTCAAATGAAAACCAAGGTAGAAGTATTAGCAACAACTGCACTTCAAAGAGATGATGTTTGTTTATATTTGACAGCAGGCATATATTTGACAAACAGGTCTTGACACATTACAGTGGAAATGGCTCCTATATTCTTAATATTAAGTAATATATTCTAAACAGAATATAATCCTGTGCCTTCGGGGAAGAAATATGAATAAGGGCAAATCATTTATTTATCAGTGTGGTTTCTATATTCCAGACACTTCTGTGTTGTTCTGTTTATTATTAGCCAAGAGTGGTATCACATGGCAGCTTCAGGACAAACATTCTATCTATCCCCACAAGATGCAAGAGCAGTGAAATTTAATTTTCACTTAAATATTGCTCCCACCTCACAGCTAAAATCATTCCTCTCAGAGAGACTAGTGACGACCTCACAGACCATGTTGTTCTAAAAGCAGAATTGAAAGTAATTACTTACTAAGTCCAGTTAAGGAAAGGGAAACAGTCCCCTTTCCTTTCTCTGCCTCCCAAGCCTGTAAAATATGCCTAGGCAGGAAGTACAGTAAAGCTCATGATGAGCAGAGGCAGCTACTCTTTCAAAATGAACAGGGTACCTCCGAAGTGACATTTTCATTTAGCCAGAGAGCTTGAGGATAAAGGGCAGGATACCAGAAGGGTGCTCCACAGATGAGGTTACTGGTCAGGCCTCCCAGCTTCACACCTCCAAAGGCCGCAGCTGCAGTTGACTGGAAAGCCAGGATGGTACCTGTGGCTTTTTGTAAAGTTGTCTTTTCTGAGCCATTTGCAACCAGGAATGTTCCAGGAACGTTAACTAGGAATGGTTAATGTTCCTGTACCCAGCAACAATAAAGGCATGTATTACTGTTAACTTCTCATGGGGAGATACTGACAAACTGCAGTGTGTCTGCAGGAAGTACTGTAGCTTAAGCTGCTGCTCTGGAGCAGGTGGAAACCACCACTGCCAGACTTTCTAAATAAACTACATTCATGTTAGGTAGATGCAGCAACACACTGGAGTGAGAGTTATATTTATTTCTACTTTCCTGGGAAAGAACAAGAAGGAAAATGTGACCTCTCCCTTCACTGCTTCATTCATGTAGGAGAGCTCCTGACTTGTCACCTAGTTTCCTTCTTTCCTCTGCACAAACTTCAAGAGTTTAAGCCTCCATCTCCCCAACATCTTTCTTTTCAACATGCCCAGCATCCCACAGATGTGCCAAGCAGTCCTTAACTCTAGCCTCTGGACTAGAACTAAGCTGCCTCATGGAGAACCAGTTTTCAGCCTTGAAAAGCAGAATTGTAAAAGCAGTGATGTTGAACAGAAGGGAACTGGGCAAGACCTCATGGCCTTCCCAGTACCTTACTGCCACCATCAACCCAAGATGGAATTAAGGGGAGGAAAAGGGCTTGTGCCAGTTCCCAGAGGACAGCAGGGCTGCCTGGAGGAGCCACCACACAAGCCCTGAGGGCAGGAGACAGAGCCCAACCCCTCAGCACCTCCAGGGCCCTGCAGCAGCTCTGCATGTGTATCGTGCAGGTTTGGCAGAAAATATGTTGGTAGTATGATTTCTGAAAGCCAAACAAAGCCCTGTAAGGTGTACACTGTTCCCTGCTGAAAGACAGAAAGGATTTTTAAAACATTAGGCAGAGTTTCCTTGAAAAGCTTCCTAAATAACCATGTCACTTCCAAGAGTGAAAAAAGCTGCTTTTTTAGAAAAGGCAGAATTTAAATGAGCCCACACCAAGGCAAACTTTACACTAAGCAATTCACACTTCAGAAAATAAGAAGTTTTTAGAAAAAAAAAAAGTTTTTGCAAACAACTATAAAAAGTTAATTTCTATGAAGAAGAAACACTGTTTAGAATTTTAAAGTAATTCACCAAACAAAGAATCCATTAATATTTAAGATTTTTTTCCAACTTTCAAAAGCAAAAAGGGAATTTTGGAAGCTGGATTGATCTTGAAAGAGAAAAGCCACTTTTCTGCCTTCCATTTTAAGTATGACTTTCTCATTTTAAACAGGGACTTCAAAGGGGAAAGAGTTTAGAACCCAAGACTCCTCTCTGAAAGAGCTGACAACTCCAACACAGATTGCTCAACTTTCTCTTTTAACTTCTATTAGCCCTAATGACAGCAGCTTGCACATTCAAATTAAAATAGTATTCTCTTGACAATTCTCAGCTACATTTATATTTAGCCTTTGCTATTTTTTTTTTTAAGTGTTCAGTAGGTTAATTTTCAAGTATCAATCATATCAGATTTTATAGGAAGTAATTTTTATCAGATCCCTTGAAAATTTAGTATGGCAGGAACAAGCTCAGGTTTTCAAAGTGACATTAAGCTCCAAGGAAACATTTTGCAATTAAAAAATTCTTACTTTGCATATTCTGTTATTAAAAACACTGCCACTGCGAGGTCAGAAAATGCCAGACATCATGAGAACTACCAAAACCAACAATTAGAAAGCTCCTTCTGTAAGAAATGAATGTCATATACTTTACTATCAAACTGAACATATATTGGAATTATGAAATATTTTTAGAAGGAGACACCTTCTGAAATTTGTCAGCAGGGTACAAGGTTTATTTGTGGCCCACCAGCCCATGATGTAGGAGAGTTCCACTAGATGGAGCAGGATGGTAAAACCACCATGAAGGCCCAACCCCCTTGCTGACCCATGAAAAAGTCAATGTCCAGCAATCAGGGGTGATAAGAATTTTAGCTTTCTTCTGTGCAATCGGGGCAGAAGAAAATTTGTTCCTCTTCCAAAAAAGGGCAACACAAAACCCCCTTAGTGCTTAACAGTATGTACATCTTCCTGTCTTAGGAGGTGACTATTAACAAACACTAACCAGAAACAAAACAGATAACCAAACACTATCAGAAATGTTTTTCCCAGCTTTTCCCCCTTTCCATGAGCTTTACAGTAGAAAGACAAAAATTACGGTTGTCCATCAGCATGTGAAATGAGAAACCTGCATTTCCTTGACCTTATTTCAGCTTCTCCAAAAGAAACTGAGAGCATACTAACAAAGAACAGTTTTAAGGATTATATTCCAATTTAAGTCCTTCAGTTCTTGAGTATACACAACAGAAACACCAGGAATGGTCACAATTATCACTAACATGTCACCATTAAAAACAATCCAAACTGTATTGCTGTATGTAACTGCAAACAGGCAGCACACTCCCATCACAACAGTAATTATCACAGTGGCATAACTAACTGCAAATGAATCCTGATCAGGTGTGTGCATGAAGGCACACAAGCAGAAAGAAGTCTGGATGACTGATCACAGGCTGCTGCCCATGACTATTGCTGCCATCTCTCAGTTTTCAGAAAATAAACTGCACTAAACCCAAAAGCTACAAAAAAGGATTTATTTCACACCAAGGTACTTTCCAACGTCCTAGAATTTGCTGCAGTATCTGAAGCTGCCGTTTGGAAAGGAACTCGTCTAAGTGGAAGCAGCAGGGAATTTGAGACACAAGCCAGTCATTACCACTCAGTTAAAAACATCTGCATATCAGAGTCAATATACATCAGAATAGAAACAGCACTTACTACTGTGCACAGTCAATCAGCTGATACTCGTTAGATCTCTCGTAGCAGGCTTTTACACCTTCGTCTTGCCAAAGGGTTTTCGTATGTTCATAGAACTCCTGAAAAAGTAAAAACAGGATTATCGATATGGATTATATGTGAAGAGAACTGGAAAATGGTACCAAACTGTTACCACTGTCATGTATGGTAAAGGATAGCATATTTCTCAAATGAAAAAAACTTTTTTTAAACCTGATTAAAAGTTTAGTTTTCTGTCTTGGTTGCTTTGACTTTCATGTTTTTTATAACACTTAAAAAACTGCTAATCAATTTTTGATTGAGTAAAATTTCATTAGCTTTTTATTAATGGCAATTCTGGTGGCATTTTTAATAATACTATGGGAACACTTATTCTTTATCTTACAATTCTACTGCATGTGATATTTATTAATCTATCAAGATACTTTTTTTTTTCCTTCATTGAAACACTCCATCTCACTAATTCTTATATACTGGTAGCAAATGATGATTAGATTTTACTTCACTTTACTAGTTAGTGAGGATCTTTAGGAACTATACAGACACCTGCATCTTACTTATCTCTGTAACAAAATCTTTGTAGAATTTATTAATTTATAGTGTAAAATACTGAACTACAGAACAAATACAGTGACACAAAGCTAGAATATGTTCTGATTGTGTCAACCTTAAAAATTAGAAGCCAAGGTAAAGAAGCAGACAGCCAAAAATGGAATGCTTCAGTTTTGCTGAACCTGTAATACAAATATGTAGCACAACCACAAGCTCATTCTTTTTGCATATAAAAGATGCACTTTGGCTCCAACAAAGACGTGCAACATGTAATTGAGTTTCTGACCATCAGTTTAAGAATTCTGAACAGACTCTGAAAGATCAGTAGCAGCCTAATGAATTAAATACATACACCATGGTGGGCATTACTTTTATCAACAACCATGGACTTCTTTTGGCTATCACAGAGATTTTAAAATCTTTGTGACTAAATACTTTTATTCTGATTTTAATATGGATCAGGTAAACTTACTCAAAGTCAGCTTTTTTTCCATCTATGACACCACATTACCTTAAAACAGTTGTTGTATACCTCCCATTTTTCCTTCCACTTATTTTCTTTACAGTGAAATATTTTGAATAAAAATTTTAAATAGCCATTTTACTGCTTCAAAGTCCCTCCATTAACTTGGCTTTGGAATTTCTCCCTCTCTTGGGATATCAGTCTCTTGCAGTGTTTTATTATCAGTGTAGTACAAAGAAAGGGGACACATCCAAATACAACTTCAAGTTTTCACTTGAAACACACCCTTTAAAAAAAATTCACTTTGCCACCAGAATGTTAACTAACACTTGAACTGTACCAGAACAGTAGATGGCATCTACTTTAAATGGCACCTTAAAAGTATATTTAGCAATGCAGATTTTCAAACCATCCTCTTGTGGCAGGTTTAAGATGCATATGTGATTGTATGATCATAGATTATGAATACTAATGATGGAAAGAGCCTATCAAAAGTAAATTTGATCTTGCTTGCATTTAGAAAACTTGCTACAGTAAAATTTTGTTCTGATGCCTTTAAACAGATTATAAAAGCTTTAATGTAGTATTAGATGTACCTTCTCCATTTGTTCCCTGCTTTTATGAACTGTTAAAAGACAAAAAAAGACTAGCTAAATTACTTTAGTAAGTAGATAAGACTTTATAGATTTTTAGTATTTGTAAATTATAGAACCCTTTGCTGTTAAAGATGAAGCAAAATCTCAGTTCCAGGCCTCAGTTTTCTTTCTTCCATTGCTGGAATGATGTTACTTAGATGCTTTTCTTTTCAAAGTTTCCAATTTTTGTGCAGCTGAGGGACTGTCAATTACTTCACATCTTCAAATATATAACAGCACAATGAGGAAAATATCTTTCCAAAGTGAAAAAGAGTAGAAAAAGAAAGTAGAGACGAGGGATTACCTGGAATCTCATGCTATTTAAACCAAACCCATTTTGGAATACCTTTATATATTTATCTTTGAAAGTGACAGGAGTCTAACACAAAACATGACTCACAACTTACTACTACAAAGCTGAGAAACTGAAAAATTGATTTGTGAATTGTATGAGATCTTTATACTGAAACAGCAGCTGATTCAAATGGACACAGAACCACAGAATGTGTTTGGTTGGAAGAGACCTTCAAGATCACTTAGTCCAACCTTCACCCAACACTGCAAGCTCCTCACTAAACCATGCCCCTGAGCACCAGGTCCACACACCATTCAAATGCCTCCAGGGATGGGGACTCCACCCCTGCCCTGGGCAGCCCAGTCCAGTGTTTGATAAACCTTTTGGTGAAGAAATGTCTCCTAATATCCAGCCTGAGCCTGAGCCTGCCCTAGAGCAGCTTGCAGCCATTCCCTCTGCTCCTGTCACACATCACCAGGGAGCAGAGGCTGTGCCCTCCTCACTCCAACCCTTGTCAGGAGCTGTAGAGAGCAGGGAGGTCTCCCCTCAGCCTCCTCTTCTCCAGACTGAACAAGCCCAGCTCCCTCAGCCACCCCTCACAGGACTTGTGCTCTAGACCCTTCATGAGCCTCCTTGCCCTTTTCTGGACACTCTCCAGCCCTTCTCTGCCCTTCTGATAGTGTCTCCAAATACCAGCCATTACTTCATAAAAACCATGAATGTATATTAAAAAATATAACCGCACAGCAATTTTTTATGTCGGGTTACCTACACCAGCCATTTAGCATTCAGTGTTCAATAGCAGCTGGCAGTATAGAATAATTCTCGAGTTACAAAATGGGACTTGCCCCCAATCCTGAAGGCAACAAAAAACTTTTAAAGTGACCTTGAGAAGGGGGCCAAAATCAAGATGAAACACACTGTTGTGAGTTTGAATAGATGATTTGCATCAACTCTACTGATGTTACAGCAAAAATTACTGCAGAGATTAGGAAAATAATGTCTCTGAACCATTCAGCCCACCATGAGTGTGGGAAAATGGAAAATTTGCAGCTTTCCAATTAATAGCCTAATGATGTTTTTATGAAAGCAAATGAAAGTAGTACAGCTATGTGCAGTTAGTGGTTCCAGACTGATTATTCATTCAGGCTTTGTTCTGTAACCTTTCTGTAACCCTTCTAGATCTAGTCTTACTTCCTCTCTGCTCCTACACCCCACCCCCTATCCCTCCCACTCCTCTTTCTTGCTTTTGAACATGAGAGTTTCTGCAGATTTTTAGTGTTTGTGGATTTGTGGGTTGTTTAGCCCATCCCTCAAGTACACAGGAGCTTTTATGGGTCTCCAGAAGTTCCATGTGGTGCACACCTGCTATCAACTGAGATTCTTTGACAACTTGCAAGAGAATAACTTGTGACAAGTCCAACTATCCAGTGCTTTTGGGGGGTGTTACCAGGCAGTGATGAAGTCCTTTCTGATTATAGTGTCGACTACAACCCATTAAAGAAGAAAGCAGATCAGACTGATCAGACTGCAGGGAAACAGAACTACCTCTTATTAATTCTTGGCTTGGTGTAGTACAGAATGGGATCTCTGGTAGAAAAGTACTAGTAGATACATATGAGGAAGATTATCCATCTGTTTCTCCACATTTGTAACTCTATGGATCATGTTCCAGCATGATGCAGGAAAGGAATCATGCTGACTATTTTCTCCATTTCTCAATGATAAAACTGGAGGAATATCAATCTTGAAGATGACAGTGACAACATGGTGTTACTTATCTGGTGGAAATGAGCACAGCTTCTTTGTCACTTCATACCAGCCATGGCACTGAACATAAATTATGTGCATCTGTGTGGGGTAACCAATACAACAAAGCAATAAGCAGTGGAAAAAAGCAATAACCTGGGGATATATCCATATTAACTGTTATCTAATAAAAAAACCATTTTAGATAGTCAGTGTAGATGCCAATTAATTCTGCCAGTTAAGCTTGACTGTCTGCTACTTTATAACTTCAGGAAAGCCTGAGTTGATTGAGCAGAAGTTGTGGTCTGTAGAGAGAGCTTCTTACATAATTGTAGGGTTTGATTTTTGTGCTGCTATTTATCGTTTTGCATCAATGGACCTATTCTCTAAAAAAGAAAAAAATGAAATATCATTGTAATTAGTTCCTAAAATATACAGTGTTTGTGATTCTCCCACCAGGAGGACTGTGCCATATGGGCTGTCTAACTACAGAAGCAGTTTTAGAGGCAGAAGGTCTACAGCCCAGACTCAAAGTACAGTCCAGTCTTCATTTCGCTGTTCTTGTTTGGATGCTCATGACCAACAGTGTCTGCAGTTTTGCAGAAGAATGCAAGACAGAAGAAGGTGAGTGCCTTTTCTTACTATTGTGAACTGTCTACGTGATTTGACTGTTTCATGGAGATAAATTAATCAAGTTACATGGATCAGATGAAGCCTATTAACAACTCTATTGATTCTAAATAAAGTTCACACATCTCCTGTCCATAGATGTAATAATGCAACAATAATGCAATATTGAATATTGCATTGTTTTAGAATGGTTTCAGCTTTATCTAAGAGTGTGCATTGTCATTTGATGAATGGCTCTGTAAGGGTAATTGATGAGAACACAGTGACAGAAAATCTCTCTTCTGCAGAAATCATGGATCAATGAAAAAGACAGAGGAGAAAGAACAATGCAGGGAAGAGGAACATCCTTTCATCCAGTAGCACAGGGAGTTTGGAGGATTCTGAACAGTCAGGTATGTTACAGATGTTTACTGTTGAAAATAAATGCTCATTTTCCATATAATTTCTTTATATTTACAGAACTGTAAAATCTTTTGATTTAATATTATCACTTCTTGCTAAATAAGGGCAGAATTTGGCACACAATTTGTGGGCTTTTTCAAATGTATTTTTTAAAAATAACTTGTAGTATACACAGAAGTACAAGCAATCTTCCTTATGCTGATATAGCTTTGTCAGAAGTTGAATTCTTTGGCTATAAGCCAATATATATTTTAGCAACAGCCCCCCCCCCCCTTTTTTTTTTAGGACAAGGGCTGTTCCTGTCTATCATCATCTTGCTCTCATTTAGCACTGCAACTTTAGCTGCATGTCCCACTAGTGCTTCAGTAAAACTGAAATGGTCAAGGTAAAGAAACAGAACAAATTTTGTAGAAAAATATTTAGAGAGAAAACGAAATCTTGTTTAGAAGTCTGATATAAAGAGGTTACTGTGACCTAGTAGCCAGTTTCAAAAAGTTCCAAATCTGCCCATCATAATATTGGCACACCACTACCTCAAATTTTTTGGGATGAAGGGAAACACTTGGATTACAATTCCCCAAGCTGAATTTATTGTTATATCAAAGCTAATTAGAGAACTGGGTGGCATTCACTCTGTGTACACATAACCAAGGAGATGAAATGTATTTCTGTCAGATAATACAGAATTAGGTCTGAATGATTAAGCAGTTTGGTTGATTGGCTTTTGGTTTGATTGTGTTTTTGTTTGTTTGGTTTGGTCTGTTTGTTTTAAAGCTTTAATGTTTATTTGCTGAAGCACAGAAGCCAGAACTGAAATTACAACTCTCTCTTGAGATGGACAAACTTGATGCTTCAGTGTGATGCCAGTGGAGAATTCAGCAGTATGAACACTTCATTTGAGCAGGGCTGCTCTGAGGGCACAGGAACCTTCCTGCCACCCCCCCTGAGAGAGCCTCAGCAGAGGACTGTCCTCCAACCTGGCAAGGAATGTGTCCCCGTTGAAGAAAACCTCAAAGGCAGATCCAAACTCCAGCAACACTACATCAACATAAAATTTCAGGCAACGTTGTTCTATGTAAAATAAGAAGTACAATAGAAACAGTGTTCCACTTACTGCTTGCTGTATGTCTGAAGAGTCCATCCACAGCTTCATGCAGGCAACTGCAACTGAAGGATGGAAGGAGTTAGAGAGAGATTGCCTATACACCAGCTCTCATTAAGAATAAACAGATACAAAATATTCCTCTTGTTAATGTATGCAAGCCTGAATCATCATATTGTAACTTCGTGGCAGATGTCTAAATGACAGTATCTATGCAGAATAAATATGAATGGCTAATATAAATATTATAAGCTATAGCAAGTTAAGAATATACATTGAGTATTCAATAGATTACCTAATTTAGGCACAAATTATTCCTGCACTTCAGAGTACCATTCAAAACCATTTACAGGGTTATTTAAGGCTGCACTGCGGTTGATGAGCAGAACTCCAATGACCCATCCCAAAGAATTTCCTAAATATGAGAGGGTAGGACTGTGGAACTTCAACTGAAACTCCATACAGTTGGAGTAACAATATACTAGCCCATTTGCTGTTGTAATCCCCACCATGCATTATCATCAATAGTACATACGTTTGTCTTTGCTAATACTATCAATCCCATTTTTATCTCTTCATTGAAACATCACTGAATAGCTTGGAAACTTGGCAATAAGGATTATGTCCAACTTGGACTTTTTTCAATGTAAATGATTTCTTCAGAAATGACGGACTATTTTTTTATAGGAGGATGCAAGAGTAAGCAATGAAAAAAAAAAAAAAGAAAAAAAAAAAGAGTAACTTTTGCAAATCTTGTTCTATATTATTTAAAAAGAGAGGAAATCCCTTACTTGTGACATTGCAAATTTTGTTTGTTTGACTGACCTGCACACACAGATTATCCCCAGGGCACACAGGTGAAACTATAACCCAATAACATTAAATTATAATTTATCAGAAGAAAGATGGAGACCAAAGGAAAAATGAAATTAACAGTAAAAATGGTTATATAGGCTTAAAATGGTGGTAATAGACTTTGTTTGAAACAAAAAA
>JANHGL010011802.1:17277-52264 GCA_024611195.1 Ceyx melanurus | reverse complement strand
CAGCCTCCTCTTCTCCAGACTGAACAAGCCCAGCTCCCTCAGCCACCCCTCACAGGACTTGTGCTCTAGACCCTTCAGGAGCCTCCTTGCCCTTTTCTGGACACGCTCCAGCCCTTCTCTGCCCTTCTGATAGTGAGGGGCCCAGAACTGAACCCAACATTCAGGGTCTGGCCTCAGCAGTGCTGAGTACAGGGGGACAATCACCTCCCTGTTGCTGCTGGCCACGGTGTTTCTAACACAAGCCAGGGTGCCATTGGCCTTCTTGGCTGCCAGCATGAGCTGCTGGCTCCTTTAGTCAACTATCAATCAATAGCCCCAGGGTCTTCTCCAACTTGCAGCTTTCCAACCACATTCCCCAGTCTGTAGATTGACATGGGGCTGTTATGACCCAAGTGCAGGACCTGGTACTGCCCTTGTTGAACCCCATGCAATTAACTTTGGCCCACTGATCCAAACTGTCCAGGTCCCTCTATAATGCTCCCTACCTTCTAGCAGATTGACACACCCAACCATCTTGGTGTCATCTGGAAATGTACTGAGGGTACACTCAATCCCCTCATCCAGATCAGGTCCAGACCCTGGGGAACAGCTCTTGTGAGTGCACACTGGGCAGATTTAGCTCCATTCACTGCCACTCTTTCAGCCCGCCCTGCCAGCCAGTTTTTTTATCCAGTGCAGAGTGTATTTATCCAAGCCATGCATCATCAGTTTCTGAAGGAGAAAGCTGTGGGAGACACACCATTTAAATTTCCAGTCTGATGAAGATAACTTACACCAGACTTCAGATAGTTAACTGAAATATCTGGCAGAGATAGGGTTCTAAAACAGACATCTACTTCAAACTGAAGTCAGCATCTTCCAAGCCAATTATCTCCAAATATACCTCCAAATACTCACTTCGTCCTGTTTTACAGTAAATAAATAACTACGTAAAGGTAAGTTTGGAAAAAATGCAATAAAACAAAGACTCTTCACCACCTATAAATGTACATTTCAAGTGAAATGAGGCAGTGTCTTGACAAAAAAAAGTCACGGTGTAGTAAAACTGCCACAAAGCCAAGACACAAGTCCTTCCTCAATACTGTTTCTCACTACAGTGATGACATTATATTACAGAACAGATATAAAGCAATTATTTCAAACAACTCACAAACTTCCTAATATCTTGTGAAGAAACACTTGGAATACTTTCTGCAATCAGACTCTTAAAATGGTATGAAAAGTAAATCCAGTTCCTGGCCCTAATATAAACACGTTGATACCAAAAAAACTAGGATTTAGTTTAACAGAACAGTTACAGGGAGGATTCTTCTGAACAATACGTATCTTAAGGGAAGTTCTTAACTTCTAAGAAATATGGGGATTACAATAATGGGATAAAAATCAATGTTTCTGCCTTGTTAGGCCCAATCAGCAATAAAATACATAATACTGCCTTTATGCCTGTTCTGTAATCTGAACTATAACCAGCAATACTTATGCAATCCTTTCAATATGATTATTAATTGTCCATGTGGGATGGAAGAAGTATTTAAGTCCACATTCTTTGAACTTTTTATTGGCATTTCAAAATCAGGATCTACAACAAATAATGTGCAAAGGATTATTATACCAAGGCACAGTGTGATTTTGGATTTGTTTCTTTTTGTGTGTGTTTCTTTTGGTCTTTTTTGTTGTTCGATTGTTTTCATTTTGTTTCTAAAACTACTAGTGGACTTGTAACTGCCAACTATGAAGGCCTTTTATTAATAAACAATCTTTTGTCTTTAGACCCCATCAAAAATATCTCCACACATTTTGGGAGTAATGCTGACCCAGCTTACACAAGTGTAAGCTAGGAAGGAGTACACCAATGAGGAGTTGAAACCAGGCTTGTAGAGGTCCACTCTGGTTTTATTAGAAGCCCCCTTGTACTAGTGACTGATTTTGGAATTAAGACATAGTAGCTAGTTGCAAAAACCCAGATTCTCCCTCCTCTCCAGTACACCTACACTAACCACAATTCTGAAATAATATTTAAGAAAAAGAATAACAGAAGAGATCCTCAGCATCCCATTTGAGTCATGGAACGTAGCCTGGGGCTACTCTCGGGAAAGTCAAGTAAAACCACAAGATTTGTTATATATTTAGGTAAATCAGGGACTTCAGAGGCCACTGGGAAAATCAAGCTAGCAACAGTTGGGTTGGTTGCTTTTTTTTTTTCCCCTCGAGTTCAATAGGTCTAATTTGTATGAGATGGCTAAAAATAATTAGTTAGGAAACAAATTAACCAGAAGTAGCAGGCAAATTTCCTGAAAAGAAATAGCCAGAAAACTAGTCCTTACATGTCTGGTTCTTGTTTCAGTAACACTGATTCATTTGCTGGCACATTCTAATATACAGCAGCATCAACAGAAGTTTCTCTTGCCCTATAAAATGGAACTCCTAACAAAACAACTAAAAGAAAGAAATAATACCAAGTAACAATTTGGCTTGTGATGACACTCCACAACAAACAGCATTTAAATGTTAGGCTCCAAATGATCCATAGTACTTGCATAGCATGCTTTTATCATCTTGCCCTATGTATACTAAGAACTGGAAAAAAAAAAATTCAATTTCTGTCATTTTCCCTTAAAGAAAAAAAAATCTGCAGTTACATAATACACACCCAAAATCCTGTTTAAACTACAGCTGAAGCTGTGTAAAGCAACAAAAGTCAACACAAGTGCTCAGAGCATGGCATCACCAAGGAAGGTGAGAAGTGTTCTTCCTAAGAATTATGTCAGGACTGTAGCATTTATTCACCAGACTTTACACTCTTCCAAGTGCTAACATAACCCTGAAGAAGGAGAAATCCTTGTGTAGAACATTTAGGGAAAACAATGTCAACATAGATCTGAAGAGAACAAACAGGGCTTAACTGTGAGTGTGTTCAGGACGGCCAGGGGCACAGCCTGAATTCTGGGCACTAACTACAGGCCACACTTCTGAGAAACTGTAAAAACCTCTGAGAAAATCCCCTGTTTGGGCAAAACTTCTCTGGTCTTACATAACTGAAGTATCAAGGACTGTAACCTGCTGATGGTGAGGAAGCCTCATCTCTCATCATACTGTCACACTGTGATACTTAAAAGTAATATTTATGTAAAAAAAGGAATAAAAGTTATTTCAGTATTAATGTTTTATTTATTAGATGACTCTCCAACTGCTGAAAGTTTCCCAACACAATCAGACAATAGGCAACATTTGTAAACTGCCTGTATTCGCTTACAGGAATCAATGCAGACTGCTAGAGGAAAAAACCATCAGTGGAAATCACCCTGTAAAAGGGATGATTGGAAAACAATACTTTGTTCTAGAAAAATCTTACTGACACAATTCTGAATCAGAGAACAGGCAATGCAGAGTCTAATCAAGTTAAAAACCTACTTGTATTAGAAAATGTCAGTAAATTGAATAAATGGCAGCAGGTAAACAATGGATTTATTAAAAGTTAAACCAAAGAAAGTGTTAAAGAACTTGGAGGTTGAGCGTTTTGGTTGTTAAAAAAAAATAATCCTCAAGAGACAAACCCTAGGCCTGGGAAAAAAAGTAACCAAGATCAGCTTTTGAGAGGCATTTAAAAAGGATAAAATACTAGCATAAAATGAAAGAGAAAAATCAGACATGCTGTCTATGAAGTTTTATTCCCTCCATATAAACACTCAAGAGACTTTAGAAAAAATGTTTATGAAGCAATGTTTTATAGGCATTAGGACGTTGGCAGGGAAAAACACTGGCACAGTTCTTGGCATTATGCCACCATGTTGACAGGAACATGCAACATTACCCTTTCTTTATAAAATAGAATATAGGGTGGATCTATCATTAGAACAGGTTATTTACTAATTCCAGCAAAAGTCAATGCCATTAAAAAAAACCATCAACCTTACCTACCAAAAGGTGTGTACAACCATTACACAATGTTGTGGTTAAAACTGGGATTCAATTCCTGGGCAAAGTTCACTGTCCCATGGAGTTGCACATTTCATAATAAGAGTTTGAACAGTTTCAAACAGGTCATCCACTTACAAACCTGATGATTAAAGGTCAAACTAAACCAGCTTCTAAATGTACAACTGTATCTTGAAGGACATTTGCTTCCTCACATGTCCAGCTTTTTTTTTAAAAAAAGAAACCACTGGTCTCAAACCACTTTACCAACCTACTCTGCAAGGTGGAGGGAGGGCTCATGAACTTTCTTTACTTTCTTGACAGTCAGGCAGTTCTGCTGCATTCCACTAACCAACTGCATCAGAACAAGACAAGGTCACAGGATGGCAAGGCAGCTCCGTGCATTCCAAGACAAACTGCACCAGTGGATTTTCTCCTTCCAGGATAGGTAAATACACAGCAAGCTGATTTTTTTTTCCATTACTCATATCTGAAATCAAGTGATTAATATTGACTGTAAGGCCACAAGAAGGAGGCATCTTGTCGTTCTCTCTGTGTTTGGGCAGGGATACTAGAATGTGCTAGATTTGTCAATTCAGACAGTTTAATAAGCCACTTACTTGAACAGGGAAACATCTGCATTCTTAATGGTGTGAACAAGTGTTAATTATTGCTTGCTATTTTAGGGGAGATATGCCGATGATATCACAAAGGAAACACATACCTACAAATAGTTGAAGATATTCTCCAGTTACTGGCATGTGTCCAGAGTTGAATACAAAACTCTTTGGGAGAGGCCAGAGGACTCAGCACTTCCCATAACTGAGTCAGAAGTATTTTCAGCACTGATTCAGTCTCATTATCAATAGTTTATCATACTTAAAAAAGAAGAATGATGTGGTATCTTCACATTTCCAGTAGCCAAATTAAGCTGGATATGGCTACAATGGGAAGCACATTTTATTTAAGAAACTTACTTGAAGTCTGAACTTTCATTTTTCCCCTTTAAGATTTTCAAACCACCAGAGTAGAGCTCACTTTTGGTGAAGATGGAAGTTGGCAGGTACAGACCCTACTCCCCCTTTCAGCAAGATTCCTCTGCAATTTTCAACCAAGTAATGAATGTTCCTCTGCTGCTTCAGAGTATACTCACACACAGAAAGAAGGCAATTCATTAATGGATTGAACTTACTGATAGCATAAAAGGCTCACAAAGAAGTCTTCTATAGCATTCCAGCTCTCTCTTGGGGCAGTAGAGAGCAGTAATAGAAGCATTTCAACCATCAGCTATTTTTGTAGACCTCTGGCTAAGAAGGAAGGTTTAATAAAACTGAGAAATTTCCTTTGAGACTTAAATTAGGGTTTGGAAAATGTCTTTCATACTATGTAATTTCGTTGCTTTTTGTGTAATGAATACATAATAAAAATGTAAAACAAACAGTTAAACCCAAAGACCCCATTAGCCTATGGAGTGCTAAGAACAAATGCCATCTCAAACAATGGCTTGAACCCAGGACCACACTGCAACTTTGCTGCCCCCTTTCACATTGGAAACAAAAAGCCTGTTTTTGCAGCTTCAATCAATAGAAAAAGGTGAGAGATAGAACAGTTCCTCGTTCTAAATTCAGACAAATGCTAGGGACAGACCACTAATCATCTGACAAACTTTCTGAAGGAAAGGAAGCTGGATTCGTAAGTGTTCACAGACTCATAATACAGTTATACCTGAGGATATCAAGCTCACATATACTTAAATTAAGATTAATTAAAAGTTCTGTTGATTTGCTAGGATTTTTCTTTTTAAGACTGAAAAGCTACCCAGTTTCCTGGGAGCTTAAGAAATCTTATATTTTAATGAAACACTGAAGAAGTGTCACATAGACTCCCAAGGCAGGTTGAAAACCCTGACAACCTGCTGCTTCTGAACAGCAGGACTCTCCAGAAGAAATGTCTGTGTTCAGAAACCATGAAACCCTTAACAGTTCCAGTCAGTTTCAGGCAAAACAGCATCAAATCTTGGAGTCACATGTGCAGCAAGCACCTGCTCATGCACACACCTTCAAGTCCACATGAGATCTCACTAACTTCCAGTTTGATAAAAGACTAATGCTTGTGAATCTCTCAAGATTTGGGACCTGACATGTTTTTTAAAATCAATCATAACTTCATGAACTCTGTAATGCTCCCTCTTCTATCATAAACTTTGGAACACTCCCTGTTGCCCTGTTCCATGTTAAGAGTATCCCTGTTGGGAAGTCACAGTTGGATGCATGTACAAAGGTAACTTCCCACACCTTAGCTATACTAAAATATATTGTATTTGGTACTGGAATAATGAAAAACAACTTTAAATGTAGCATGAAGGGACACATGCAGAAAGAATATTCCCCAGAATCAATTTGTATAATAGATTACAGTATTTTTTGCTTTTTTCTTTTCAGCCATTTCCATGCTCATGTAAGTTCATCCTTTATTCATCTGACATGATGCAAATTAAATTAAAATACCAAAGTCATGTTCACCATCACATTTCCAAGTCTTTTTATGTTACAGAACTTCTAAGCCTGAAGGCATTTTTTATTACACACCCAAAAAACACGTCCTCAGGGCAATTAGCAAAATTACATGTTGCTTAGTCTGCATATTATCTCTCACTGAAGTCACTGCAATACCAGGCAGACTCACAGGTAGAAATTTATTTCATCTATTCATACACCAATATTTTGTGATAGTCTCTTACTGTGATTAAAACCAGAAAATGCTTAAGAATTTATATATTGAATTTATGCTTATTTCCTGTTTAATTCAGATGACAGCTCTTCTATTTCAGCAGAAATTGAATTAATCTGTTCTTGTGCTTTTTCTTTAAGACTGCTCCGAGGAACACCAGGAAGATGTATCAAGAGAAATTAAGTCACAATTTCTTCAAATGAATTTCTAAACATGAACTTATGAACCTATAAATATGGTATGGTGGGAATTTACTGGATAAAAATACAAGTGCAGAATACTGCATAAGTATTTACTTCCAAGTCTAATCAAATAATAATAAAAAAATATAGGCCGAGTTTTTGTACTATAAAAACAATGGCACTACAGAAAAGATTTCCAGATAATGTCATTGTCTAAAGTCACAGATTGTAGATTCACCAATTTAAGGAAATACTTCAGGGTATTTCAGCAGAACTCTATGAACACCTCAGTAAAAGCCCTGCAGAAATCAAAGGGCACATCCCTTTCATTTCCTAGTCAAAAATATCTCCACTTCATGCACAGAATATTTTATTCTATTGCATGTAACAAACTGAAGTCTAAGAAGTAACAGCATCCTCCTTTTGACTGCAGTTAGGAACTGCTGTTACTGTCAATAAAATCTGGATTAGCAGGTGGGACAAGAGCTGTTCCTGCAGGTGCTGCCACATTGAAGAATCAAATCAGGTGCAGCAAATACTGCAGCAAACAAATCAAGTGACTGATCACTACATGGAAAAGCAAGGCTAAGTTCTGACACTTCATCTCACTGCTGCTCACAGAAGTCAGAAGGGAGGCTGGTGTGTTGTTTGTTTTTTGTTGTTTGTTGTTTTTTTTTTTAAATGCACATGTACTCATTATATTTAAAAGGCAAGGTACTAGAATATTTCTCCTCTTCTGAAAGACTGGCCAAAATATGTATTTAATTTTACAGAATATTGGCTTAACAATATATGAAACTCATCCTATAGAGATGCTGCTAGTTGACAGCTTTCTACTTGCTTCAGAAAGAGCAGGTTCTCCAGCTCTTTCCTACCATTTAGAATTTGGGAAGAAAAAAAACTCTAGAAGAAGGTGAAAGCTAGGGGTCCTAAACTTTGAGGAAATGAGGTCAAATAGACAAATCAACAAAAATATGCAGCCTTCATTACAAGACAGCAAAATAAACCAAATTATGTATTAAAATAAAAATATGAACCCCTGACTTAAATTAATAAAATCAAACCTATTGTGCATAAAATCTAAATTGGTATTGCTCAAATCTTCATGTTAATTACCTGGCATTCCTTAAATAAGGTGAATTTCTGATACATACAGTCTGTGTTACTTTGGCTAAATATACACATATTTTATGAACAGATGTGAGCAATTGTATAAGTTAATATGTTTTTAAACAATTTTTATTTTATTTCATCAGCAGCCAGGCCGTGTCACTCTCTTATCTGCTACATTTTCTTTTTGACCATGACCTTTGTTTTAGTTGGACAACAAAGTTCTATTTAAATGAAGCAAAAGAACTTATTAACTTTATTTAATAAATAATTCTAGGTGGATGCATAAAGTATGGCAAATGTGTCAACACAGTATTTCTAAACATGATACCTAACTAAAATGTAGGGTAGTGCAGACTGAAGAGGAAATCAGAAAAATCACTTCCAAGAAACAGGTTAGCAGTGTCAGAATTTGCTAGATATTGCTAGTAACTTGTAAAGCATTCCTATCAGGCACCTATCCATGTGGACAGAAATGAGAAATTTCAGGAGATTTATTTGCAAATCATTAGCAGTTATACATGTTTTAATTACAAGAAACAGAAATGGAGTTAAATAGCTGCCTGCCTCAGAGTCACTATACTAAAAGACTTCAAAAGAACCATTTAATTAATCTGTACTCAAGAATTTATTTCTGCTACTGAAGGATATGAAAACCAGCTGTATTTAAGTCCTGCTAAACTCTGATCAGGTAAACTCAATTGGATTATCTAGACGTCCATTTAGAAGGAGCTGCTCTGAGCAGATAAGATAATGGAGATTTAAAGAGTAAGTAAAGATTATTTCAGAGGATCTAGTACCACATCACTCTGTAATACTCCCCATTCCTTTTTAACAACATTCACATTCTTGAGTTAAAAGTACTTAATATAGCCACATTTTCTACCAATTTTACACCTCAAGACACACCTGTGAGTTATACATATTACCACTATTTTACAGATAATAAGATATATAGGGCATGAAAAAAAAAAATATATACAACGAGGTAGATTGCTCAAAATCATAGAGTCTGGACCAGAAATAGCTACCCAGCCTGCATGCAATCAGACACCCAAGAATTCAAGCTCTGCCTCCCACCTGTCCCAGCTTCCCAAGGGTGTACCCACCAGAGAAAATGTTTTGCCTACTTCCACACCCCAAAATCTGTGACATTTGAGATAGCCTCATGGGAAATGTCCCCCTGTTAGAGTATGTTTGTCATTACATTATAAAGCTAGTGATGCTGTCAAACCAGAACAGCTCTCCTCCTTTTCCACGATGTATTTAGACAGGAATAATAATGTATCTATCATTATACACATCAGGGTGATTATCCACAGGGATAATTTTGTTCTGTTGCCTACATAATAGAAGAACACTTTCAGCTGCAAAGAGATCTCAGTTCCCATCTTTTCTTATCAAGACTATATTGTCTTGTTATTTTCTTGAAGAATTTTGTGTCAAGACCATGTCAAGGGTTCCTACAAGAGCAGTACCACAATCTGTGCCACCTCATTTTACCACTCTGCCTTCAGCCACATCGTAAACCAGCCCTCAAAGCTGATTCCTGTAAATATAACCTCCTCAAAATAGAAGAGAGAAAGAGTAAGGGTTACCAGGGTTATTTTTAACCTGGATCTGTTCAATGGTCTGATTTACACTGGGGACCCAGTGGAGGTTTTTTTGGTGCAAGTGACCATGGTGTGGAGGAGAGGGAAGGGATGGCTGTGGGCAGAGGGCATGCTAAGCTGGCTTTGAGGCTGAAGCCAGAATGTGGTAAAGCTTGGCCTCAAGGACAGAACTCAGAAACCATAATAAAACTGTTCAGCAGCACTGGTAGCGGGACAGTCAGGCTAACTACAATGGAGCAGTGTAATAAAAAATAAACAAGGAGCAAGAAACTGCAGACAATTTCACCAACACCCTGAAAATGATCACGTCTTAGAAACATGTCTGTACCTATAGCTACAGAGCCACAGGCTGCACTGATTCCTCAGTTATTCTGCAACTCAACAGCTCATGTTCTGATTCTGTAAGTTTCTGAATTACGGTAGTTTCAAGAGACATCCTTCTCAGCTGAGCCCAGCCCAAAACAGGTACTTGTAAATACTGCTCTTCTATGTTGAATATTTCATTAAAATCAAAGAATTATAAGGGGACTGTGACTGAAAACAAATAGGTTTTATTTGGCAGCTTGGTTCAAATGGGTTGATTGTGCTAAGAGAAATTTCACAGAGCGAGAACATTTTCATTCCTCTTCTAAAAGAGATGAGAAAAAGGCCACAGTTCTAGTTGGTACCAGGGATGGAGAAAATATCCTAACCACTCTCTAGTATACAGAATAGGAATGAAAAAAATCACCTCTATCATCCATCTAACCCAATATAACCCTGTATTTGAAACAGACAGAGAGCTAGTCAGAATTATTGAAAATACTTCTGAGATTGATTTTTTACACTGAAAACATAAACATACAGTTGTGCGGAGCTAAAAATGTATCAAAGAACAATAGTGATAGAAATGCCATTTGGAAGCCTTGGCTATGAGCACCATTTGGTTGTTCTTTTCTTCTTTTTAACTGATGGGATAGTTGTAAAAACAGCCTAAAACTTTGATTTGTGAGGTCTTTGTTCTCACACAACACATTGATTCTGTAAAGCATCAATTCATCTGATCAGATGGAAAATTAAAAGAGCATAATTTACTCCTATAAAGTGCAGCTAGTCTGGGATGACTAAAAAAGCAGTTCTAGCACTAACTCTGGCAAGCTTGCAAATTTCTTGCTCAAGCAAACCAACTATTCTACTTATTTCATTAATGAGCATAGTTCATTTTACAATTTCTGTTGAAAATGGAAGAGATAGAAAGCAAATTCTACAACTCCAAATAGCCAGCACTGCATACAGCTAACACTGCTAAAAATTCTCCTCCCTTCTTCTGTATTAGTACACTATATAGGAAAAGGTTTAGCTGCCAGTTTCTGAAATTCTCCCACCACAGTAAGGGAGAAGAAAGTAAATAATCAAGATTTCCTCAGATATAAAGCATAACTAGCATAAATTTGCAGAAAATTATTTTTTCTTCAAAGTACTTTTAATTCATCTATAGCAAAGTAAAAATGGTTTTTATAGATAACCAAGTATGATATATTTCTGATACTACAAACTGAGAGTTGACATCTAAGGACATTCTAGATCTAAACTTGATTTAAAATACACAATTAAAACACAGGTTCTGTTTTTCAGGTACCAAAGGACTACAACCTACTTTCACACAAACCATACAGATATTAGTTTTTAGAATCACTAAGGCCTAAGGAGACAACAATCCTCCTTCAAAATTAGTGGCTAATGTATATTAAAACCTCAACCCTACAAACATTTACATTCAAAATAGTTAATCATGCCAATGAAGCCAGCAACTAGTCAAAGTTAAACACATGCCTAAACATCTGTAGACTCAGGGCTTAAAAATTTAAACAATGCCTTTGCTCAGAGAAGAAAAACTAGTTATACTGGAGCACTGTTATTCCTGAAGTTGTGTGTCATTCAACACATCAAAGACTTCGCTGAACTTGAAATTATTTATGGACCTGGTAAGTATATTTCTATTGCTTTAGACATCAAGAACTTGCTACCACATATGCTACCAGAGATAATACTCACTGAATATTATTTTTCATATAAAAAATTTAGTGCAACTTATACACATGCTTGGTTTATTCACCTGTCACTATAAAATTACCCCTTGCTTTTAGGGGAAAGGAAATCTTTTTTTATAAAATGTAAATCACTGCATTCCAAATGAATGAAAGAAAAAAACCCAACCCTCTCAGCTAGAAGTGACAAGAAAAATCATGTATTTCAGTACATGGTAGGTCACAGGAACTTGTTACACCATTGTTACAGATCACAACCTGAACTATCACAAAACAATGGGCAGCAGGAGAGCTGTGGGCACACAGCCAGTTCAAGAGCACACAGGGTGGAGCAAGGAGCTGCTGTCTTTACTCTCGAATATTCTCCTGAAACTATCTTCAAAGCAGAAATGTTTTGTTCCCCCAGCAGATCAGATCATCCATGAAGGGACCAAATGTTCCCATAAATAACACTCACAGGAATGAAATTAAAGAAGTGTCAATTAAAAAATGTCTAAATCTCTACTTAGGATTTTTTAAGATAAAATGACTAATACTACACTTTATGTGCTAGAGAAGAATGATACTTTCTCCTGTCTACCAACCTGTCCATGCCTGATTAACTTTGAAAACTACTGGATTTGAAGATTACACTGCCAGTATTTTTAATTTCATTGCTAATAGCAAACAACTTCTGTGTTGTACACAAAGTATGTGGGTTTGGTTGCTTGTGGGTTTTCTGTTTTGTTTTCAGGTTTTGTTTTTGTTCAGGTGTTTGGGTTGGGTTTTTTCTCTTTTAATAAAAAACAACAAGAACAAAAAAGAAGAAAAAAAACCAACCACACAGAGATATTCCCAGAAGCAGCAGCAGTTACAAAAAGTAACTGTCATTGGTTTCACAGACCAACTTGTTCAATTGTTTACAAATCAGAGTTATGAAAAGCCTGCTGTGGTGCCAACTATCCCACATCTTACTACTATTTTGTACTTGCATGTTCCTTTCAAGTGTCTGAAACTGACTACTGCTGGATAGAAAATTCTGGTGTAAAAGGGTAATGATTTTAATACATCATCACAATGCCTATGCTCAGCCCTCTGCACCAGTGCACAGACAGAGAACACAAACTTTGAAAAACATACATATCAATGAAAGTATAAGATACTTCACAGTAATTAAACACCAAGAAGGTATTTTTGAGTTCAGGGTTGGAAAATTCTATTTTCACAGGCTTCTGCTACTATAGCCTGGTTGAGATACAGTAGAAACTGACCACAGTGACTGGGCACAAAGTTGTGTCATCAACCAAACGATTTTACTTTCTGCATTTACTCTGGGGCTGCTGACATTTTGAATGATTAACTAGGACTGAGAGGACTGAGACAGGGCCATAGTGTGTGGAGCCTTTGCACAAAGTCTGGCTGACACAGCTGCCAGAGAATGTGTCTGAATCAGCAAGAAAACTCTACTATATTCTTCCAAAAGAGTGAAATACAGCATCAGTAGATGCTAGCTAATCATCAACAGACTGCTGTGTGCTTCTTCACTCCTTTTGGGCAAGGCAACTCCCAACAATATCCAAACTTTACTGTCAGCACTGTCCATCTCTGCAGCTGATTATTTCAATAGAGCTCAAGAAAGCAGAGAAGGATCTCTGTGTTTGTAAAGGATCAGCTTGAATATTCTAGCTGTGTTACTACCACTTGATTCGATTAGCACTGGCCAAAGGCACTGACCATAGTAATTCCCAAAGAGCAGCTCACTGGTTTTTGTAAATATTTACTACAGTGCAGTGAAATACATTCATTTGCAAAAAAGACCAGACTGCAGCCAATGTGAATGATTCACTTACCGGAGGGAAATCAAAGTCTATCTGGTTTGCTAAATTTAAGATGTAGTCGATTCGAAACTGGTTCTCTGGATTGGCTAGTTCAACTGGAGGTGCCAAATTACCCATTGCTGTCACTATTGTCTGCAAAGAAAGAAAAAGAAAGAAAAAGAAAGTATTGCAGAGTGTGTCTAAATAGCTAGCTTTGAATAAATAAAAACAGTAGCTTAGAAGTTTACCTCTATAGCTTCTTTAATATTGTTTTTAATATCCTGAATTTTCATTTTCTTCTCCCTGTAATAAAAAATACATTATTAAATTTATAAGCTATAAAAGTAGAGTATCTTTTTGAAACAGAACATAAACTTGAGAAGTATTGTCAAAAGTGTATTGTCATTACTGCCTTAAGTTCTCGCAGATGTTAAACACTTCTGTAGATACACTTGATTAAATCTCCTAACTTTTTTACTTTAAACATCTATTTGTACCCAAAAATCAGTATTGAATTATGCTTAAATAAAGCTTACTCCAGTCTCAGACTGAGACTAAGACACTGTACAAAATCAAACAGATTTTTATTCATTTGGATGTGAAACATGAGATATACATAGAAGTTATTTAGAAAAGCATAAAGTGGAAACCAATAAAGGGGGAAAAAAAGGGTAAGTTATTAAAAGAAACAAATGAAAGGAGACCAAAGAACCTCAAAGTAAAAAAAAAAATTAAAAATTAAGGTACAAAAATGATGTCAGAGCAGAAAAAGGCTGGAGCAGAGAACTCAACCTGACAGAGACATTCCAACAGTTTGGACATAAAATATAAAATAATAAAGGACTAATCTATTTTTGTAAAATCACCCTTTACCCATGAGCAGAAGAGCAGGCTACAGAACTACTTGGCATGCTCCAAGCACTATCATTTGGGATTAACTGGAGTCAAATTAAAAAGCTTAACAGACTCAAGGGATCTAGAGTGCAAGTCACTGCCTCCACTGTACTGGTATGTCCAATCTGACAATGGTTATTCTCAATGCTAAATAGTGCAATCAAATCAAATTTATGATCAAAGATTTGGTATAACCAGGAATTAGCATCCTAAAGGTATTACTAGTATTAAGTCTATAAATTGTAACTTAATTGCAATGCACTATGACAACATTTTTACATAATTAATTTCTTGCTATACACAGCATAAAACGACTGCTTTGGGGTAAACCAAGTTAGATAATTTATCTGGTTTTTGGATATTTTTTTTTTTGTAATTACATGGCTAAGTGACCTTTTAATCTTCATTAAACTGCCTTTACAGAATTCTTTCATTATCTCAACATTTATACCAACTACTTAACTTTTTTCATCTTGAAAACTCACAGTTTCCAGCACAGTATCCTGAAGACTTTCAACTACCAACAGTGTATTTTCTTTTTTTACCCTTTAAAATGTAGCACTCACTTTCAGCTTACAGACCACAGCCTGAACACTTCATTTTACCGAGTTATTTAAGTTCTCATATTGCAAATGTGTTTTATCACTTTTTCCTTTCTATAATTACCCACAACCAAGACTCAAAACGAAACTGAAAGCACATCCACCAATCAGGAATGAGCAACAGCAGGGAAAAAAAAAAAAAAAGAAAAAGAAAAAGAAAAAAAGAGTCCTGCTTAACTAACGAGGCAGACACAGCCTTCCAAGAATGGTGGGAATTTTGGTTATCAACTGAAAGATTAATGCAACTTTTGTAAAAGAGTGAAGGAAAACAGTGCAGTGCCAGCTGCACGTTTTGCTGCCTTTCAGATCCAGACGTGGAGGATCTGACTCCACATTCTGCAGCTGTACAAGCACAACTGCAATGCAAGGGCTGCTCTTGCAGATGGAAAGCAACCAGCAGCATCAAACCCTCCCGTTGGGGATGACTTAGCTGTGCAGAGAACACGTGTGGATCAGCAGCAGAACTCGACCAAACAGAAACACCATTATCCCCAAACATCAGCCCTCATCACTGAGCACTCTGAGGCAGGGCAAGGAAGGTCAGTGAAGCTTGAAAAAAGGAAATGAAATCATCAAAAAATGGATGGAAATTCTTGGTTTCCCCAAATGTCTTGATCTACCTACTGACCACCTTATTCACCTGTTTCTTGTTTTAGGGATTTGGCACCACTGATGGGAACAAGGCAGTGAGCCATGAAAGGCCAAAAGCACTGAACTAAGGAAAATAAATAAAACAAGAAAAAAAGGAAAACCGAAGGCCTTTTCACCCTCTTCCTTCCAATCTTCAATGCTTTCTTTTGCCCTAGGTCTTAAGAAACAATACATTCCACAAACCAAGTCTTATGGTAGGTGTCCAAATACGGTATTTTTCAGGTAGTGCACATATGGTTGCAAAAACATCAGCCACTTTGTTTCTTAAAATTTATGTTCCTTTATTTTAAAAATGTAAATAATGGTATGAAAGCAGGAAATGATTATCAGTGACAATAGAGGCAGTTTGTCTGGCTTGATGTTGCCTTCAATTTTCAGCTGGATCCAGAACTTAGTGAACATGCCTCCAGATCCTTACTACAAGACAGTATTTTTATTCCAGGTTTTGGTCAAACTTTCACATTTACACCTCTTCACTGATCCTCATGCTGCTACAGCAGCACTGCAAAGCGATAATGAATATGGAGCAATGTAAAACTCCCAGCAATTAACAAACTGCTTGATAACCATCATCATCTTTACAACAAGGATACTCATAGTTCCTATTTCTGGTTTAGTTGCCATGGCCCTATAGCATGTCTGGTAAACAAGGACTCTTATTACACAGCAATGAGCATAGCGTGTCATTCTGTGTTTTGTAATGTTTACTAAGCATAAATTTTCCATGACAATGAGATACTTTCTTCATCTGGAACTCAATGTGCTCATCAATCACCCATCCAACAGCTTACATACAACTGTAACTTCTCTTCAAAAAAAGAAAGGTGAAACTCCTTCAATTTGGGGCCTACTGAAGTGCAGTGAACAGCTTCCAAGCCCCACCTCTGCTGTCCCTTGGCTTTTGTTTTGGAGAATCCCAGACAGGTTGCACCTGGTTTCCAAAAGCAATTTATTTTCTCCAACCACAAAGACTGAATATTCAACTCAGAAACATATTCTTGCTTTTTTCTTGAAACACCCTGAGATGTTTTTCTCTGGAACACAGGGAGCAGGTTGGGAATGGCACCACGCTATCCTGGCTATCAAGGGCTCCTGTCTCTGCAGGCCTGCTCTGTATCTTTAGATGCCATGGGTTAATAAGGTCATATTTTTAATCTTGTTTAAAACTTTTGCTTAGGCTGTGTAGGGTAGGCCAAACAAAGAATTAAACTCTATTAGTTGAGGATTATAAGAAAAATCTCAAATCCTGCTGTTTTCAATATTTAAATGGGCCAAGGCAAAGCTGCACATAGCTTTCAGGAAAACTAATGAAGTCTATTTTAGGTACTATAAAAAAGATTACATTTTAATTCAAATAACATGAAGTTAAAATGACATAGAAAGACAGGAAAATCAAATATAACTTGAAAACAAACCTAATCATTTTTTAGCAAAGAGCTTCTCCACCTGTGGCTCAGCTTTACTATGGAAATGGCAACATTTGTACTCAGCCTTGACCACATCGTGTGCAGTGAACACATTACCAAACAGATCATCAGGAAGGAAACTAATTTAATTTTAATGTTCATTTCTTGTTTACCTTACAGATAATATGAATAACCATTACTTGGAACTTGGAAAAATACTTAAAAGTTTAAAAAAGAACACTCCAGAGGTCCAAGAGTTTAACTCACCCAGTATAAGCATCCCATAGGTAAAACAGTAAAACAAACCTGAGAAGAACTAATAAATCCTATGACACGTTTATGCCATTAATTTAAATTCCTGAAAGCACAGAAGTTTGAATTTCTGGGTCACAACTGACAGGTTAAGAAGCTGTTCAACAGTCTGTCAGGACTCTTCAACAGCCCAAGTTAGGACAAGATTCAGTAGAAAAAAATACAAAGGCCTACCTAGTTTTAAGTCAGAATATACTACTTTTTTTTTTCAGAAAAAAAAAAAAAGTTTTATGAATAGAAATGAAGCAATATATTCCTTCAAGGCCTACAAATCCATGGTAAGATAGCTAGAAAATAATCTGAAACATGCAGAGTGCAAAGCAACAGCAATAAAAATTGTTTTTTCCTTTAGAAGGAAGAATCACCCCAGTAACACAGCACTATCATTTCACATGTATCAATTCTCTAAGTCAGTGGGAAAACTCTCCCCATATTTTCCCCAAATCCCCTGATTATGCAGGACACTCCACACTTCAAATTTAAGAATATTTTTGGAACCAAACGTTAACACTGTGAAGAGGTGAATTTAATGCTCTGGAATGTATTATTTGAGTGAAAGTAAAAAGACTTTGATCAAATAATATGCAACAGAAAAAGGCTTTTAATGATGGTAAATTATGTTTTCCAATTAATCCCCTACGAGCATGGCCTAAAAAAGGAACATACCCTGGAACATAAATACTTACAATGTGAATACAAAATATTGGAACATTCTTTACACACTGTGGATATAAAAGCTAGCTTTCATTTTTGAAAAAAGTAATTTTCTTTCTCAATTAGTCTTTTAACACAAGATTTCCTATGTGCTGCCTTAGCATAATAAATGATGCCACATAATGGTTTGCAATTTATTAAATTGTGTATATACATTATTTCACCCCAAGTGAGGCTGTCTAGAACCCCAGCAGCAAGGGTGTTGTATACCATGTGACACAAGGACACCTACTTAAAATGACTGGCTTTATATCATATAAAAATCCCCCCAAACCATGGTAAAATGTCTTTTATTAGTTTTGTTTTTTTGTTTGGTTTTTTTTGTTGTTGTTGTTTTGGGGGTTTTTTTGGGGTTTTTTTTGGTTTTTTGTTTTTTTGGTAGCTCTTAAGATGTTGTTGCAAATAATAAGAAAAGCAGAACGTTCTCTTTAAACTTGTAAAGAAAAATGTACATGCCTGGAGAATATATATAGATCATTTTAATAGGGCAAATTAAAATGTAATAGCAATGCTCATAGAGAGCATTACCCTTTGTATTCTTTACAAGGCTGTTACCAGCCTGGTTTCTATCACCTTCAGTGATCAGTATAATGTAGAATTCACCTTTCTTTCTGAAGCCTCAGACTTTGCTCCCTCTTGAACCTGCTGACACAACAACTCTTTCTAGTGCAAAGCTTCCCTTGCCGGTGCAAAGCTCTGCCAGTTTACTGAATTCATTTGCAAGGGCAAGAGCCAGAACAAAAATCTTACAAAACAATTCATTTGCCTCTAGCTTTTTGTAGGAGAAAATGACATTGTTGTGTTTTCCACTTTGCTTTCAGGTACGTGAACGCACAGGGGAGTAGCCACAGGCTGTCCTTTTCTGCTCACCTTCAAAAGCCCATCACAATTACACACTGAAAGCAAATGAAAAGTTAACATATCAATTTCATTTTAAAGCATAATTCAGTTTTTTGACAGTCAATGCACTTCAGAGGCACATGGGCTTTAAACAGAGCTATTCATCCAAATACAATATCTTTGATGCAGTGAAAAATGTTCATGGTTTTCATAAACATTCCATAAAATCTGCATTAAATGTGTTTACTGCACCTTATGGAAGTTAAAAAACACAAACAGCATCGCTTGCCAATCCACCTCAAAACAAAGCAGTGCAGTCAAGATCTTCAGACACAAGATCTCTGCACGGCTGCTGACAGGGAACAGTTTTTACTTGGGTCCTTCCTTACACAAGAACTGAAAGAGATTTTCTAACCACATTCATACTTAGCTCTTGCTAACTCTGTCCCCTTGGAAGATGAAGTGACCCAAAGGCATAGCTGGCTGACCAAATGTAAGGTGAAGCACTGTGCACAGTCAATGCCATGCTGGTAGCACTGACCCACTACGTATCATTGAAAGCAACAGACCCTTCTTACTGCTGGATGCAGAAATGGAGTTTCTCCTCCCTAATACTATGCTCTTCTTCTCACACCACCTCCTCTCCCCCAAACATCTATTTCACTTGGAAGATTCTTGGGTTTATCTTTCATTCTGGGTAACAACAAATTGTACCATCCAGCTACCAAAGATGCTTTACTGTGAGACTACAAGAACAGCTATGAGGTCAGACTACTCCCCTTTCTGTAAATAACACCTTTGGGGAAAATAAAATACACAAAACCCATCACAGGTTGATTAATTCTGTCATGATATAATTTGATTTAAAAATACAGTTAATAATTTATTCTATTGCACTGATCTAGTTGTATCCTAAAGGATTTGGGACAACTTAGTTCAAGTACCCCTGAAAAGTAATCACTTCCATGTTCACACATGATGCAATATACAGAGTTGACAGGTCTTCCACACAAGTTCTCTTTTAAACATTAGGAAAAGAACTATAAACTGCTTTACTACTTCTTGTTTTAACACATCATAGTGTTTATCTTCATGAGTTACATGAACATCTTATTATGTGGCCATAAATAGATGAACACATAAGAAATATACATGCAAACACATACCTTCTACTTCCAGAATGACACAATCAGTCTCTAAGTTAAAAAACAAGATACAGAAACTACTGAAGCACTGCTAAAAAATGACTCATCACAGCCCTGAAAGCAGAGATGATGTTATTACCGATGATTATTTACACTAGAGTGTTGGGAGCTAGGGCTGTGACTAGTTTCTTATCTTAGGGAACAGTACAGTAATGTAAATCTAAAAAAGACATCCCTAAATAGAAATCTAATTAACTCAGTGCTCAGGTTTATTTTACCTGTGCTCATTGTAATATCCCAGATGTAAAGGTTAAAGGGTAACTTTATTCTGCCTCCATGGCCATCTGATGCAAGGACTGACTGGGGGCAGTTTGGCTCTTGATGGTGTTCTAGGAGCCAGGAGAGTGGCTGGACAGACACCTGATGGCTCTGTCCCTGTCCCACAGGCTGCTCCAGCAGGCAGGAGCATGGCACCCTGGTTATCCCATCTGCCCAGACAGATGTGGCACAGAGATGCTATTCTGGCTTTAAGCCACCTTGGGGTTCCCCTTCAGCTTTGCCAATTCCTACATAAAACCAGTTAAACTGGTTTACAGTCCGTTTATACCTTTAAGTGGCACAAAGAGATCATCACAGATCTGATACTAAGAAGGGTAATTCTGCTTATGCTGCTCCATTTACCTCAGCTAATTAACTAGCAGTAGTTTAGGTAAGGAATGAAAATAGAAGTGTTCACAAAGAGCTCTGTGATGTATGAGGTTGACAAAGGCCCTTTAATTCATACCCTGCAATTAAACACCTTTGCAAACTGCCAACTTGGTCCTTAAGTTCTTCAGGCAGGCACACAGAGGATAACACACCAGTTTCATTTCCTTGCTCTCAAGTGCAAGTAATTAAGCACATTATGATAAAAGGTGTCCTCAAAAGTTTAGCATTTTCTCTAGATACTCAATACAATAATTAACAAGGCTAGAGCCTTCAGAGCATGCTGTGTGATTCCTTTCTGAGATGGAAGGACACTTCTCAGAACCAGCAGGAACAGGCAGATTCAAGTCAAGCTTGCTTTGTACAATTCACTACTCTGAGATAACAACTTCAAACTGCTGTCAGGAAGAAAAATAGCAATGTAGTTCTTTATTTTAGGACTATGAATATGGTCATTATTAACACAGGAAAAAGGAAACATACCTAGTGACCACAACCTTCTTGAAACCTTTGTCCCCCCTGTGCAACAGCACTGAACACAACGCACGACACCTCTCAGGACATACTTTCCACTGTTTCAAGCTGTCTGCTTGTACAGTCATCCTTCAAGGCAGATCCCATCTACCAGGGTCTCTCTCCCACATTGCATTACTAGGTCTATCAACTTCATCACATCCAGAAAAAATACTGCTGTGCAAGTACCTAGTGACCAGACACTGCAGTGTGCAGGAGTTAACAGCACCTTCTGTTAAAACCTGGGTATTTGCTGCATCGTTCACTACTTCATCATTTGACAGGGCTGGGAATAAGGCTGGACTTGATCTTGAAGGTATCTTCCAGCTCAAACTATTCTGTGATTCATCCTCAGTACTGTAGAGACTCTTCTTAAAAATACAATAAGGTAAGGGCAGTGTTACTGGGGGGTCATGGTCTTCTCTCAGTTTTCAGGCACTTCCAGTTCACTTCTCTCTAAACTTTGAAATATCAATCTTACAAGTGTCCTGTGAGATTCATTTGCTCTGATACTGTTTTGTAAATGTCTATTCTTGTAATTTCTTCAACCAGGATTGGCTATGAGGCTTTCCAAAGAGGGCCATCACAGCCCAGAGCTCTTCAGGGGTTGATGTACAAGAATGAGAGGAGTAAATCCTGTAATGACTAATGACCTCGCTGCTACTTGAAGCTATAAAAGAACACAGTTGGTAAAGTGCCAATATTAAATGGAAACAAGCCCTAAAGTAAAAATGTCTGGAACACTGGATGACAAATAAGTATAGACACAGAGCAGCCCAAGCAGGATGCAATGTGGTAGGAAGGCAGTGTCCAGGCAGGTGGAAGATATTCAGTGCTGAAAATATATTCATTTTTTTAGTGATTACTATCTCCATGAGCACCTGAAACACTCCTGGAATGTGATGCTGTAGGTATCTAGAAGTTGCTTGCCTCTAACAATGACAAAACCCAACATTTTTAATCCCAAGCCCTTCACTTTAGCAGGGAAGACACACATGTCAGAAGGGCAGTAGTAAAAGGGGAGACCTCAAATTCATACAATATGGTGTTCTACCAGGAACAAGGCAAATCCTACAAAACATGATCCTCCAAGCATTCACTGTAACTCCTGCCTGAATTACCTACTTTTATTCCCACTCTACCCTTCAGTTTTCTTCATTTAATGTGAGTAAAGGCCACTAAAATATGCAAAGAACTTTGAGTGTGAGAACAGCTTTCCAATTTCACCAAGAGAATAACTGAGCTACTTTTTTACATATTGGGGATGTACACTGTAGTTGTTCAGAAAAAAAAAAAAAGTGCAATTAAGGTTTGCTAATGCAACATCTGGGAAAATTATTACAATATTCAAATACACGTGCTCATAAAGATTCAAATATAAATGCAATTTAATCACAGAAATTCTTACAGATACATCTGATCAGGGCAAATACAAAGGGTCATTGAGTCATCTGATCTGTTCACACCAGGATTCTGCAAAGAGCTATTTGCAACCTTCTGATAGTTTAAACAAAAAACAACCATCCCCCCCAACCACAAACCCCCACCAAAAACCCCAAACCACCAACCAAAAAACCCCCCACCCACTAAACTAACTGAGCACAGACAGCACAGAAAATTAAAAAAACATATTCAACCATAAAATGTTCACTCAACCATTCATTTCCATTTGAAAACGGAGTTACAGATATTAATCAAGGAATGAAACAAAGAACACCTTCCATTCACAGTGAAATGACCTGCAAAATGACTACATTTTCCTGAAAATTTTGCTTTTGCTTCACTCAAAAGATAATTATCTAACATATTTCACCGTTTTCCTCTGTTACTTCTTGAAAATTCAATTGAACTGTCAATGACCCCAACCCTTTGCTTTTTCCAAACGCTGCAGGACCTCGTACTGATAGTCCAGAATGACAGTCCTCAGAGGAAAGCAGCTAAGGCAGGGAATTTAGACTTTCAGCACCCAAACAACTGGGGAATATCTGGAAAGGAACACAGGAACTGTTTATTAAACTATGCAGGTGTCACTGAAAGCTGACTTCAGTGTTCAGTGTTTTGTTCACCACTCTGCTTCCACTGAATTGTTTTCTTAACATCTGGAAAGATGGAATTTACACCACTGACAAAGTCTGAATCAAGGATGATTTCCACAGTTAAATGCAAGAATGCAGAGCTGTCAGATACATGCAGCTTTAGTTATAATCCTTAAAGAATCGACTAAATGCATACAAACTCATCAGCTGAAACTTGAACAGCTCCTCCAGATCTCAGGCTTTAGGAAGTTCAGGTTCACAGTCATTCTTAAACAGGGTGCTGTCCTGTCTAAATGGTGATTTCCAATATGCACTTGATTAAAATCCAGATTTCAATAGAAAACTAGTTTTGTGAAAAACATTACAGATGTCATGTTTCCATTTAAACAATCAGGACAGCATTCCCATTGAAATGAAAAAAAGATAAAAATCTTGTGAGTTTGTCAAGTACTGTAGATTTCAAGAGTTGTAGTTGTGTATTTATGCTTGCAGCCAGTGTATGAATTTACTATGACTGTGATGGAAATGACATTTTTAGAACCTACAGTAACTAAATATTGGAAAGAGCAGAACTGAAGATCTGTCCCTTAAAGATGCAGACTAGAGCTGAGAGAGGCAGGTGTAACAGCACAGAACAAAGCAAGGTAATGACAACTTTGGCTCTAATCCATCAAAGCACTTAAGCACATGTTTAATTTTAAGCACATGAGTAATTCTATCAACTTTAATAGAGCTACTCATGGTTTAAGTACTGTGATGGACAGGGGCCAGAATGCACAGTATCTTTAAGAATGCTTCATGAAGAGAAGAGCATTAGAGAAGAAGAACTCTTCTTCATGAGAAGAAGAAGAGTTATATGAAGAGAACAGAGCATTCTTCCACTGTACAATTAAGTTATAAACAGCTTTGGAAGCAAAATTTACCATAACACAGCTCTGCTTTTGTAAGCACAGAGATGCAAGTTATTCTGCAGTCTTTGAATGTAAAATTTAAGTTCTCAAGTGCATGATGGCCACATATCTTTAATTTGCTCTTCTTTTCCTCTGATGGCTCTGGGTTATGGCCATACATCACCTATGCCCATCACAGCTTCCTTTGAAACAGAAGGGATGACAGCTAAGCAGAAAAGATCAAAAACTTAGCTCCTAGCTACACTTTCTAAGTAAGATGCTACTAGATGCTGTTTGAAAACATCAGCACTATAGCCTTTCAAACCTCAGCTTGCCTCTACAGACACCAGTGTAAGGGTTTCAACTGTACCTGGCTTAATATTTCAGTAACTCCTCAGTAACATCAATTATTTTGGCTACTCAAAGCTGTACAAGTGGCTCTTGTACACATTTATTGTGGCAAATTCAGATGTCTTAAAGTAAAAATTAAATTAAAAATAAAATATATAGAAAAAAAAATATTTTATACAGTCAAGTTTAAATACAAACCAACATCTGCAAATTCCTAGCTAGGACAGCCTCTGTAAAATCAGGTGACAATTTCTAAACCACACACTAGAAACTAGACATTTCTGGATCTTGTTTTACCTTAATATTGCTCCAAGAATTGTTACCAAGTTTTAGAAAACAGTTTTCTAAAAAGGGAAGAGAATGGAACAATTTGAAAAATCCTTTTTAGATATTTTCCAGGAGATCAAATCAATCTCACTGAATAGTAACACTTGAGAGTCATCTCATTCTATCCCTGCACTCATAACCCATCAGAAAAGCTCCAGAAAAAATGCAGTTCTATAGCCATATTGTCCCAAATGTACAGTGAATTTCAACAGCTTCTAAGTTAGCATCAAGTAATATCTGCTCTGAAACAAACAATGGAGAAGAAGTCAAAGGCAATTAAATGATGCCTGCACCCAGAGACCAACTCTCCCCTCATATACAGGTAATGTTATAGATTCTGTCTGCTCACTACCAATCCCCAGCCAGGAAAAAATTCTGAAGGGAAATGTTTTTGCTCTGTTTTTAGAACCTAAAATTACCACAGCTATTTCACTCCTTGATTTGTCAACAAGAATGATTGAGAAAAAATGTGTGGTTAGGTTTGAGTTTTGCTTTTTTTTTTTTATCTTTCTTTTTCCCCCTTTTTTTTTTGTTAACTTGCTGGTGCAGCAAAGAGAACACAAAAATAGCTTTTGTGTGGATTATGTTTTTCTGAGATATCTTCAGCAAAGCAATTATATTGTGTTATATACACAATACAATTGTATTATATATATACACAATATAGCCAAGGCAATTATATTGTATTATATATACACTACTTATTAGATGTAATTTACAGAAAATGAAGTAAACTAGTAGGGAACATTAGAATTCCCATAAATACAACTTAAAAAGAGAATGCCTTCCATCTATGTCACTACAGTCTCTAATTTTTGTTGGATTTCTTAGCTTATTAAAACAGTATATCCAGTGTGGTCCATCAACCCACTTTGGAATGCTACTGGTAACATTTTAACAACAATTTTAACAATTCCTAACAATCACCTTTTAAAGTTATCACAATAGAGGCAAAGCACCAAGTCACCAAAAAGCAATTCAGAGTTAAGTAGGACAGAAACAGGCTTTTCTCCAGAAAACTCTCATGAAGTCAAAGCATCATATTAGGCTCTTATACACCAGAAGCCAAAAAGCAAACCAAACCCCAAAAACCACCAAACACCACATCAACAAAAGCAATCTACATAGTATTACTACTGTTCTCTGAGCAAATCCCTCAGCATCACACACACCTCACAATGAAGGTCAGCTCTATGACGGGTTAGTATGTCCAAATCCAAAGCAAGTCTACCAATATTCATCAGCAACTAAACATCTGGCTCTGCTACTCCTAAACACTGAGGTTTATTCTCACAGTTCACAAGAAGCTTCAGAGATTAACACCCGACCCCATGTTTATAAAGAACATGTTAATGCCACAGTCACACAACTTCTTAAACACTTCTATGTCGTGAGAAGCAACTATAACAATAATTACAACAAGAGTCAGTATGAGGTTTTTCCATTGAAAGAGCAACTATCATAAAATCAAACCTCCCCTGTGTCCAGAGTTCTAAGTAACCCAAATGCATTGTTATTTATATTGCAGCTCCTGTATCACTAATGTTACTATTACATTTTTAGGGTGACAAGGCTATGCCAAAACTCGAGGTTGCAAGAGATGTGGAGCACATGGCTTACCACAGCTGGGAAGTGCTGGGAAAGTCTTGCACAAGTCTTAGCATTATTCTAAAGAAATGGCAATTCAGCAGCAAAAAGCTTGTTGGTCTAAACTAACACCTGCTTTTTCTTACAAAAGATCCTCCCACTTCACTGGGTGACATTCAACCCTCTGCAGTCAGTAACTGCAACACCAAAGCTGTTCTAACACCTTCTGTAACCTCACTGGAGTGATGCTTTCATCTAGGGGAACAGAAAACTTGAGCTTCTAGAGTAGCATGTTCCAACTCTAAAGCTCTGAGGTATGATAATGTTTGCCAGGTTACAGTGCAGGGTCATTTATATCAAGTTAAGGCTGCCCTCAAAATGCAAGAAACAGGTACAGTTTATACCCATCAAGTGAACAACTTAAGTGTTCCCATCTCATACACTGCTGATGGTAAATAAATAATCTCTTAAATAATCTCTTAATCTTGTGATTATTTATCTTAATCAAGAGAGCGAGGGAAGCACAAACTCTCCTGATACAAAAGGATTTAAGTTTTAATATCTGATTTCTGATATTTTAAAATCTTTTAATTTTACAAACACGTCTTCTGAAACTAAAATTTAGAGGAAAAGTTTTCATTTCACCTTACGTGTGCAATTGCCAGCATTTTTGGTCAATCAGAATCACATTCTGAAGACATTTTTCTCTATTTCAGTCCCTCACAAAGTTACAGTAGAGAAAAACACTTAAAGGAATTATGATCTTAAGAAAGGCACTAAGTACAGACAAATTAAACTTTAAACTCATCAAATGTAAATCAAAATTGTAGCTGTTATCACACTCTCCTCATATGCTCAGTACAGTTCTAATGTATTTACACACTGATATCGTGACACACTTAAACAAGCAAGTTACTCTCTTAACAGTCCAAGAACTGACACAGAAAACTGTTTACCTATAATCAAGTTTCCATGCAGAAGAGATCAACCATGCTGAATTTCAAAGCCAGCACTGGAAAGCGTAAGCATAAGGCAAAAAATGCAAAGAATCAAATTTGTGCATAGTCTCCAGAGGCAACTTAACATCAAAAACGCACCTGTCACCTAGGCCACACCACACTGGTAACAAACCTGCTCTTCTAGTACTGTCTACCTCTGATGGTCTGGATTTTTTATGTCTGTAGAGTTTATGTAAGTGCCTTTATAAACCATTTCCCATGTCCGTGCTTTAAGGAAAATACTATTTTTTTTTTTTTTAAGTAATAAAAATGTGAATCCTAATTCATGTAACTGCAATCAAACCAGAGCAGAGCAGCCAACCCAAGGAGCACCACCACTCTGTCAAGGTCAATTAGTCAGAAGAAGTCTAGAAAAAAAAACAAAACTATGTCAGCGCACACTACTCATCTTACCCTGTAACCACCTGTGTGTGCAACCACCTGTACAAACTGTCTACTCAAATAGCAACACTTCAACTGGTTTTAACTATTACTCTGCACTCCAACCCTCCCACCTGGGAAGAGGCAGGATCCACCAGGCACTGCCAGCACAGGGAGACCCTCATACAGCAGCTGAGTCTCTGGATGATAACTGCTTTGCTGATGGGATGGGAAGACAACACACCATACACACACATCCCCTAGTATAGAATACATTTTAAAAGTCAGACAGAGTCACAGAATCACAGAGTGTTAGGGGTTGGAAGGGACCTAGAAGATCATCTAGTCCAACCCCCCTGCCTGAGCAGGATCACCGAGATCAGGTCACCCAGGAACAGATCCAGGCGGGTCTTAAGTGTCTCCAGAGAAGGAGAGCCCCAGCTCTCTCAGCCTCTCCTCATAAGGGAGATGCTCCACTCCCTTCAGCATCTTGGTAGCCTTACGCTGGACTCTCTCCAGTAAATCTGTCTTTTCTGAATTGGGGAAACTGGTCTTCTAGCTGCAGTTTTAAAGATTATATTCTGTGTTCTATCTAGACTGGAAGGTAACATTGAAACATGAATAAAAATTCTAACACGTAAATAGTTCCTGAGAGTATCACAAAGGTTTTTCTGAAAGCACATGAGCAAGAGGTATGGCTCAGAGTTAAAACATGTATCAGGCAATAGTTGCCTTTAAAGTATCAACCTGATTTATAGAATTATATTTAATAGGATATTAAATATTTTATTTTCCAGTTATTAAAGGTTTTGCACTACCAGAATTGAAGATGATATAAGAAAAATATTTGGAAATAAACATCAAATATTACCAGGCAACAACTACAAAAATACCCCCACTTCCTTCCCAGCACAGATATAGTCATCATCACATTAAAACCATTAGTGAAATTCTTCAGACAGCATCAGGGAATATTGTTTCAGGCAGCAGGTGCCATCTATCTGTTCTTGCTGCCTGACTTTAGAAGACACTGTCAACTAAAGACATCAAAAAAGCATACTTTATTTCAAGCCATCTAGGGCTCTATTTACACTAAAGCTGGAGTCAATTTATTGAAAGAGACTCAAGTTTCTGTATTGCTACTTCAGAAATAATTTTGTTCTGGATTAAGTCTATGTAAAACTGTACAAATTAATTGATGAAATGTTTTAGTACATAAATCCCATACATTTACCAAAACAGGGAGGGAAAAAAAAAAATCTTTCTTTAGTACAGAGATGTAGAAATGAATCTGAAAACATGATACATATTTCCCTTACCTAAGTATTTTATTTCCCATTATGCCCGTTCTCTTAAACAGTGTAGTAAAGAACAATACTTTACAATTCCATTTTACAGTTCCTTACTGTGTTTCCAGCTATTTGTAGTACCAAAAGCTGAAATGAATACATAGTATAAAACTATGGTTTTTAGGCATAGTGAGGACTGACTCCTGAACTTCTCCTAAGTTAGCCCTAAACAGATGGGTAGATAGAAAAAAAACCTCTCTTCCAAGCTTCTTGTATCATGTGCCTTACAAAATCTGCTTCTGTGCCAGGCAGTTGGATCTTACAAGACAGTACTTTCTAAGCAATCTTTTCAGTTGGCAGAGAAGTTTTTCCACAGAAGTTTCCTCTTAAGCAGATTATTTCCCAACAGACACCAAGAGCTTGAGTCTTCACATCTTGTGGAGTTCATTATATTTGAACAAAACACAAAGTTCTTTGTTCAAGAGCAACTATAACCTGATCCATCAACCACTTAGCTCCTGCTTGTGCAAACTTAAATCTGGACGTACAACTTATAAAGGGAAGACTTGAACAACTGCTCAGGTTACAAACAGGTTGTTGAAAACAAGCAGCACCAAAATGAACTTCCAGGGAACCCCACCTTTAGTACCAGAGGGTTCATTTAACCAGGAACGTTCCATTTATAAAACTGGAAGGTTCACTGATGTTTTGGACAAACATTCTGGATCCTAATTAGCATCTTCTCCAAAGCAGCACAAATAAACTGCAGATATTCCAAACAGCCCTTATTGATAATCTGGAAGAAACAATGGATGCAGTGAAGAAACTTTCATTTTACTGTACTCAATATCTACATGCATTTGGACTCAACCAGTAAGAAGAATGACCTTTCACTGAGCTTAAAATTTGGAAATTAATTATACCTGAATAAGCACATTTGTTATCATTTCCCCTGATAAAAGGGAAGTTATACTGTTATAATTTAAGTCAAACTATGACAATGGCACAATAATCATGTCCTGGTCCTGACCTGACATTTCTAAATGGTAACAGAAAAGTAAAAGATACAGTTCATATGGCAGTATATAATAAATGAGAATGTCAGGCCAAAACTTAGAGAAATAATCTGCTGGTATTTGGCACATCAGTTAGAACACACAGCACTCTGCTATAATTACCCAATTACCTTCACAACATATGGTCCTTTAAATATTAATAATATTGTTTAAATGAGAAACTTATACACAGCTGAATAAAAATCTCAAGAGTGTGTGTATTGCTGTAAGTTCTAACACTGCACATTTCTTCAACAGTATTGCTGGGGCACAATTATTGATCCAACCAGCTGTTACCTTGGCTGCAACAAAAACCTCTGAGTAGTACTAGAGAAGCTGTGGATACCTTAACTCTATCTGAATCTTACTGACCTTAGTGGTGTCCCAGCTAACACATAGGTATTAACCAGGCAGCACAAATAATGAGCAAGATTTGCATTCAATTAATGGACAATAAAATTTTAAAAGTGAAACAAACTTTGAGGAAAAAGAGAAGATTTTCGATGATTTACAGTTATTTAAGTATTTTAAAGAAACACAAAAACATACTGAATGTGACTAAGCTTCAAAGCTTGCTGAGAATCTCGCTCCTCGGAGTTTCTAAAGTGCCAGTGGCAGAAGCTGGCAAGAGACTTGAAGAGGAATCCCTGTGAATCTTTCTCTTAAGCTTTTTCCCTAATCCTCCACAAGTGTCATTTGTGACACATGATACTGAACTGCACAAACCATTGGTCTAACCTAGCATGGCATGGATTCTTAGAAATTCTCTTCCTAGAAATTTCAGCAGACCAAGATGTCACTATGTCACAGAAAGTGTGTGCTTAGCACCACAGATTTGACTAAAAACACTAAAAAGAATGTTGTGAATCACCAGTATCTGTAGAATTCTAAAATATATTATTATTCAGCTATATAAAACAGACTATAAGAAACATTTATTCATTTAAGTAAGAGAAGCTGCTCATTAGCCAAAGGGTAAAACATAAGGTGGGGCAGAAGAGAGAATGATACCAAATAAAGTACATCTCTCCCCCTTCCGTCCTAAATAATTTAAAATATATATTTAGAAGAACCTGACTCAAAAAAGAGCCAAAAAACTTTCCTTTGGCTTGTACTTTCAGATAACTGACATTCAGAGCAGTCCAACAGCACTTTACATCCCCAGTGCTGTGACTCGGTGGGGCCAATGCCACGCAGCATTGCTCACCAGTGCAGCTCTTTCACCCAGTCATCTGCAGCCACTGTTCTCAGTCTGTCTGCCAACTTGGGAAGCAGCAGTTCTCTAACTTTTCTGTTCCTCCCCATTTCTGCTATTATAAGAACAGGCTAGATTGTACCTGGGGGAAGGGACACTGTTCCAAAGTTGCTGAAATGCAGCAGGGAGACACAGCTTAGGAGAGCTGGGGCTGCTCTTGGAAAGCTGTGGGTCAGAGGGAAGGCTGGATGAAGAAGCTGCCCTGGAGGGTCCTGTGAAGAGATGCAAGGATGGGTGTTGGGCTCCCACTGCACCCCTGGCCCTGGCAGAATACACAGTGTAGCTTCCAGCTACTGGGAGTAATTGCTAACACACTGCCAGAAAGACAAGGCTTTCCTCTGAAATGTTTAACATACAGAATTACAAAACATCTCCATGAAAAGTTTAGCAGAAAGAGAAACCAAGTTTATTCCCACAAGCTACAAGAGTTTATTTTCAACACATGCAAACAATATGCAGAAATGCCCTATAAATCTACTACCTGGAAATCAGATAACACAGATCTACCTACAGTCTAATGATATTCACTGGCATTGCCTCATGTGCTTTCATGCAGGAATTAAGCAAGACTTTTCAGGAGTTTAGACCTCCTACAGAACACAACATAACCAACTGCATCTGCTGAGTGTTCCAAATATATTTATGAAATGTTTAAATAATGTATTTTAGTAGGTTATTAATAGTTGGTCTTGGCAGGGAAAAACTACATTTCTCTAAAAACATAAATCATGTAAACCTAGTCATAAATATTTTTATGAGTAGGCTTTTTATAAAGCACTTACTGGCATTAGCTAGTCAATCCTCAATCTTTCCTAAGGGGTAGATTATGTATTAAAGTACATCCAAGGTGTGGCATCGTATCAGTTTACCTTTAGTGGCAGTTACACTTACACAATTAGAGCAAATTTTCTATTGGCTTCATCATTCAAAACTAGAAGCCTAAGATGATGCTGAATATTGCCAAGTGCTTGTGAGGGGAAAAAATCGTTCCAGTGGACACCTTACAGACTGAGTTGTGTAACTATGTATTAAATTAACTACAGGGAAAAGAAAAAAGTTTCACACTATATGGTGATTCTGCAATCTGCATGGTACAAAGGTAGCAAATGAGTTCTGTGTCCAGCACGGTACCTCAGAGAATAGCCAACACTATTTGTCTGACCTATGTGTTTATCATTTCTGCACTAGCAATCAATAAAAAGAGAGAGGGGAGAGAGTAAGTAACTGGGTAATACTTTCACCTTGGGCAATCAACATTCATATCCAGCATTAATATTCAGGAAATGCCCCAAGTCTCAATCATTAATGATTAAGTATCACCACACCCTGGAATATTTTAGTACATATCTGTATTGCCATCATGAGATCCAAACTTCAAACGTTAATTGCTTGCCTTTTTAAAGATCTTCTTGGAATTGAGGGACGCTGGCTACAGCACCACACAAACTCCACCACTGTGCTCATGCAACAGGCAACTGAATTAAAGCTGTAATCTTAACTTCCAGCTCCTCAGCAGGTTGAGGACATATTAGGGCATTTTAAAATCTAAACAATGACCCCATGGAAGACTGAATTTAGACAATTTAAGCCTTAGACTAAGAAGGACCCCTTATATTTTATGAGAAGCAATCCTGTATCATTTCACCTCACTTAGCATCATACAAGCACCACACAACTTGCCAAAACATTTACAGCTTACAAAAGTCAGCTTTCAGTGAACATCAGCACATGTGAACTGTGCTAGGAATCAAAACCACCCCTTGGCACCCAGCATCACATGGGAGTCCCACGTCACAATTCTGGGACAACTGCTTACATAACAAATCCTTCAGGCCATGAAGTAAGGGAGAAGGGAAAAGCAAGCTGCTGGTGGGTACCTGCAGGCCTTTCATGGCTGCTCCTGCCCCCTGTAGAGGGGAGGTGGTCCTGGATCCTCATCTCTGACTGTACTCACATGTACATAACCTCAGCCACACATGAATGGTTGATGAGTCCTTCCACAGGCTGGGTTAATGCCTTGAAAAAGGCAGTTTCTGAATTGGCACTTACCCCATTTCTCCAGCAGTGACAGAGCACATGATGGCAGAGCCTGCCCTGCATCTGCTGAGCCCCTTCACATGTACCCACTGGGCAAGGTGCTGCAAGTAACTTTCTACCAAATCTTAATTCATCAGCTTCTCTCAACTAACAGAGAATTCAGAAATCCAGCAACAGTCAGACACACATCCATTGTAATCACTTTTGTAATACTTTCAAATGAAGCTTCTTAAAAAAATCTAATCCAAGAAGCAGAGATTTTAATATTTAAAAATTTACCACCTTTTACGGTATTCTTATTTTTAAATCTGAAATAAGTATTTACCATTTTGCAAAAAGGACATATATCTTTGTGACAAAGATGTTCTCCACAAAGTCACCGGGTGTCCTTTCTTGGACAAAAGCTAGACTAAAGAAGAAAAGCAACAAGCAAACTGTGAATACTTAGAAACCATTTACTTGAAAAGTTAAAGTTTAAGGCATTGCAGTCATATTGAGTACCATTCCACATACAACTATACAAAGGGTTAATTAACTGCTCCATACTGTACATTATCATAGATAACAATAGTTCGAGTTCAATGAATTGGTAGAAGGATTATAGTGCAGTTTTATTACTACCTCCAACACTTTTACTGATGTGCTTATTACTTTTTTTATAGCATACTGCTCTTGAACAACCAGTTTATAATATTTACCCTTTTAAAACTAGGTGTACAGAGAATACATATCTATAAAAAGGGCAACTAAGTTTACAAGGCAATACTGGTGCAGCAGCTAACACATCACATATATATATATATATAGTAATTGCACGCATCTTGTACAGACAAACCTATTTATAAGCCTAGAGGTAAAAGGCAGCTGCCAAAACCCACACATTTTATGCATTACAAAAAAGCATGAACTAGGACTGGTCTTTTCTCTTAGAAGATGAGGATAAAAATACCACCACTACAAACAGTTCTCATATACACATCACATACAGACACACACACAGACTACTATCTCTACATTATCTCTTTTAGCTGCAGTATGTCAGAAGAAATTTTAGTCTGACACAAACCATAGATGCTGAGTGGTAAAAATACTACATATTACTGGAACTTTTTTTCATTGTTTTAATAATTTCCAAGTTATTTCTTTTGTATGCCTCTGCTTATCCTTAAACCCAAAATTACCTAGTATTTTTAGTCCTCATATTAAAAGCAACAAGTAACCTACCACCAGCTGACTCAAAATTTCACAGCAACTGCAGCTGGTGAATAATGTACCACCCCTCTCACACACACAGCAAAAACAACTCTTTTCAGGCACACACTCCTTCAGGCCTGTGATGCAGACAACAATCATAGAGGCTGTAATTCAGAATGTTCATGTTCTAACAGTTGGTATGGTGCTACCTTTAAAACCTCTCTGACTCCCACAGAAGCAGGGCAGCAGGAAGTCACCTTGCACTGATAAGCTGGGAGTTTGCACACTGTGCCTTCATTTCTTGGGTTTATCTGCATCACACAGCAAATGCCTTCTGTATTACACTGTTTCTTCTTGTTCATTTTATCCTCAACAATGGCAAAATGGAAGCCTCTTGACAAAAGTACCTATCTGTGTAAACACAGACTTCAC
>JANHGL010011802.1:6735-17141 GCA_024611195.1 Ceyx melanurus | reverse complement strand
TGTTCATTTTATCCTCAACAATGGCAAAATGGAAGCCTCTTGACAAAAGTACCTATCTGTGTAAACACAGACTTCACACAAAACCCCCTGAGCTGAAAAACCTCATGTGTCTTCTACAGACACTAAAGGTGTCACTCAGAACACATCTTAGTTTGTGTAGAAACTGAACCAGGCACTTGAGACATCCTCATTTCTGATCCATTTGCAGCACATCCCTTTCTGGCTTAACTGACAGCATCCAACTCAGCAATTCCAGTCAGCCTGGCCTGGGGAAATCAAATTCAGGTAACTTCAAATTTCCTTGTGTCATCGATGATGTTTCCTTAGTCAGTCTATGTGTAATACATAGTTTTCTTTTTGAACTGAAATAAAGGTATCATAGAAACTTAATCTAAAACCAAGATCATTTCCCCAAATCAGATTTTCATTATGATATCTTATGCTGTGGTAGTTTGCTGGCTGCTCAGATCACATTTCACACAGGAGACAGAATATAACTGCAAGCTCTGTTTATTACTTTATAAGCATTACAGCATTATCAATTAATAAAAGACCTACACATAATCTATCATACTTCTAGTCTGGAAGGCCTTCCAGGTGATAAATATTTTAATAAGACCCAACATATTGCAGGTACATCAGCATGAAATGAATACAGTGGTGGCTATTTATCAGCAGACACACAAACAAAAATCTTCCCAAACCTTCCAGTTAATCTGAAGTCAAACTAGAAACACAGGAATTCAGTACAGGTCAGAGAAAAATACATATATTAAACTAACTCCTCCTCTTGGGACTAAATCCTGTCCTTTGCTCTTAGAAGCATAAATATGATTTGTGTTTTGCTCACTGAAGGGAAAAAAATATATAGTCCTTATTTAACAATCTTATGACTGCTTGATTAGTGCTTGGATAATAAAAAGCACTACTTAAGTGCTAAGTATTATTAACTTTTTCAGAGTATTGGCTCCAAACTCACCACTCTGCATTTCATTCTCTTGTAACTCTTCATTCATGTCATCAGAAGGCATCTTATTTTCAGCAACAACTACTCACTACTTTAAAAAAAAAATAAAATAAAAATAACATGCTACTGGATGTGCAGAACTACTGTTGAGGTTGCTTGGCAACTAGTGAGATGTATCAGAAAGAGAGATAAAGTCCAGAATGAATGGAACTGAAGAGAACTATATTTGGTTTCATTAAGAGATACTAATGCACTCAAACTATACAAATTTGAATTAAACACACTAAGATCAAATTTTGCTATTTCCTTCAAAATGCAGACATCCACAATCAGAGACCCACTAAACCCACTAAATCCATTAAGCCACCTCCTCAGGCACATATGTGTCTGCCTGCACAGAGGAGACTTCAGAATCAGGGCTTTCACCTGGGTTAGAAGTTTGATACAGCAAGGAATAATCAGGTAACACAGACATTTATTAATAATTTTGAGGAATTTTAGAGTAGCCAAGACAGTAGAATACTTCAGTCTGCCTTTCAGTCTATCATAAAGCACTGTACTTCACCATATACTTTACTATCAAGTTGAAATATCAAAAGAACTAATTTCTCATGAAGGTCACAATTTGAAACAAGGTGAACTGAGTACCCAGGATTCCTGCATTGGCAGAGAACTGATTACAAAAAGTATGCCCTAGTATTTCAAGGAGGTCAAAAAAGCCTTATGCAGCAGAAGATGGAAATACTCCTAACAGTTCCTAGTGAAAGAGTTTCTTTCTTATCTCAAGCTCTTCAACTAACTTAATCTGGATCATGTGAGTGAGAATCAACCAGTCTGGTACAAAAGACGATTTTCTAACATCACCTCAGACTCTGCCCCATCTTTGATGCTTCAGAAGGAAGTGAAAAGTGACATAACTCAACCAGCAAACTGTCTAAAGGGAAAGAAACAAAACCAAAAGTCAGCCCCCACCTTCCTCCACCTCTGTGATGCCCGCAGGCAAACACACAACTCCAAGGTTCCAAGGCTTCAAATATCAAAGCAGAATTGCATAGATCATAATGACATTCAGGATAATAAAAATTTTAGCCCCCAAAAAGCATACAAAGGTAATTGACCAAACTGACTTTCAAGTCCTCTGCCAATTTTACACTTCTAGATTCTGAGTCTCACAAGACTGCCTCACATTCAGTTGTATTAAAACACATTTCTGAAGTACATCTTTGAAATACATTATTTCAATCACCCTAAAGAGTAACCTAACCTTCCCAGTATTAACTACATGTCCAGTTTGCAGAGGGGTTTCAGATCAAACTGGACCAGTAACCTACAGAATGATCTTGTTGAAGTAATCACCAGTTCCCTGGAGGCTTTCCAAGAAGTGGTCCCACTCACTGCCTCACTATTGCACTGAGCAGTATCAGTAAACCAGCTTGTTTTCACATTCCTGTAATATCAGCACTGTTAATTTCATACAGTGCAATCTTTAAAATCAAAATATAATATTACATCAAATACCAAATTGTTTGATTTTATCAATCAGTTCTATAATTACTTCCAAAAAGGCACAAGGTTATTCAACAAGATCTCAATATACTTGAAGCTCAACTGACCATTAATGATCTCCTTCCTATACATCCTTGTAGAAAAATGCCCATAGTTAATAGCAAGCATCTGGGAAATCTTTCACTTCAAGCAATGGGATGGTTCCCCTTCTTCTAAGGATTATAAAGAAATTAACATTAGCTTTTCAATAGTTTATCTCATAGTTCATTTGGGATTTCTAGACAATATTTAGAGAAAAATATCCTTTCTATTCTAACAGGTTATTCTGATATTTGCCCTTCTCACAGATGCTAAACTTCCTTTTCTATTTGCAGCACTGTACAGGAAGGATACTGTATTTTTTTTGGTAAGCAATAAAATATCTGTAGAAAATGTTTCCTTTTTCTACATATCTAAGTATAATTTTGCTTTCTGCATTCAGTAATAAATCTATACCTAAACAATACCATTACTTAAAAAAAAAAAAAAGTTTTCATACTGTCTGAAATTATCAGAATGGAAACTATTAATTTTAATTAAAAAAGCAGCCATCTCAGCTGGTTCAAGTTAATCCCAGAAAGAAATAATATTTAAAAAAATTTATTCTGGGATGGAACTGAGTTAATTTTTCATTTCTAAGGGCAATATAACTAGAAGGTCTTTTTATAAAAAAAAATTGTGTGCATATTAACCATTACTTATGGACATCACTGAAGACAATCACTTGTCTGCTTCAGAACTATGACCAAAAAAAAAGTGAGGGACCAAAAAAAAAGTGAGGAAACAAAAGCCAGGCAGTATATTGTCTATATTATTTTGAAGTGCTTTTTCTGAGTCCCTACAATTGTGCAAAGTAAGCAGAAATGCTTTGCTAAACTCAGCCTTTTAAAACTTTTTTTTCCTAGCCTCTTATTTTACAATGGTATCAAAAAGATATCAAGATAACAGAACACTATGAAGTTTTCCAGTGATAAAAGCAAACCTATGATTGCATAAGATGCAATTACATAAAATGAAGGTTGTCCAATTAAGTGAAAGCAAAACACAGAGAGAGCATCCAGAGTTCCCAATGGTTTGGTGAAATTAGAGTCCAGTTACACAGTTCCTCCCATTTTCAATTCAAAAAACTTCAAGGCAGAATAGTTACATTTGCTACTGTTAATTGTCTTATGTGTAAGTTACAGAACATATTTTTATCTACAATGTTTAGCACAAGCAGAATGTGTTCCTAGAGTAACTATTTTAAAACAACTTTAATCATTTTTACATACCAAAAGTAAAAGGTTGCATCTAATTTACAGGCATCTATTTTAGTTTGCTTCAAAACCCAGTACTGAAATTCAGTAACTTCCTACACTACAGAAATTGAACAACAAAAAAACCCAAACAACCACAGAAGGGAAACCTTCCAGAAAGTTGTATAACGTGCTTACTGCAAAATACATGGAGATAAAGCACCAGCAAACTTCAAACTCTTACTGCCATTGATCCTGAAACTGTTTTGTCAATAACTGGAAGTGTGGGAAGTTGCCAGGCCAGGGGAACTAGAGCTGCTCTTCCTGACCTGCAGGTGGACCTGTATCATAGGTTGGGTCAGAACACCATTAGGCTCAGTTAAGTACTGAGTTCTCAGGAAAGATTTTTCATTTCAGTCTTGTCATTTATTTAAGAATATATTTTTTTTTATTATTTCCTCAGCTTTGCACTGTGCTTGTAGTTTTCCATCAATGATGCAGTGCTGGGATTATATTCTCATTTCAGAAAACAAAATGACATTAAGTAAAAGGTATTTAATAAAATATTTTCAGTAAACAGTTATGCCCTTACAATTATTGCATTTTTCTTATTTGAAGTTATTAGAACTAAATTTTCATCTTTATCTTAAATGGTCTTAAATAGTTAAAAGCAACACAACGTATGTGAAGCTATGCCAATGACTGTTATGCAATTAAATTAAAATTCATTAAACCAATTTGTTTAATTTTTCTTCAGTAATGCCATGTTAAATTTAGCTAGCATATTTATTTTTAAGTTATTTAAATTATCAGGGTTAAAACAGGTATTACACAGTTTTCTGAACTTACTGTGCTAACTAACCCATTACACTTTTTCTAATCTATTAAAAAGAAAATCAACAAAACCAAGCAAGGCTCTTTTCTCTTCAAAAATTTAAGGAAGAAACCTCCTTCATCGATATATTATTTTCCCTGCAACACTTTCTAATTAATATGGGTGTTTACATTACATAATTATATTGGCAAAACAGAATAAAAACATCTTAACTTGAAGGAAACAAAAGTGTATCCAAGCACACAGACCTACAGACAAGAAAATGGTGTTTAAATCACAATGACTAAGAAGGCAACAGCAAATCCCCCTGATAGCCTTTAACTTGCCACTCAAAGGTAAATGTAAGGTCTGCTGGGACTACCCCAAACCTCAGAAGGAAACACTGCACACACCTCTGCCTGCTCCATTAGTTCACTCACCACTCCTGGGAGGCTACAAGGGTGCAGCTGGGAGAGATTATTATTTTCTGGTGCTTAAACTAAAAAGCCAAGTGAGCACAATGACTTATTAAACAGCCCTTTGGAGAATACAGTCAGTGACAGGTAGCTAATAGAGAAGGTCACAAGTTCTCTCATACTTTCCTAAGAGCAAATACCTTTAACCAGAACATCTTATCAAGACTTTCCTCAAGAAGCTGAGAATTTTGCCCCTTAGCTGTCAAAACCATAGCTCAGTGTATGTTTACAGCTCAGCTGTAAACAAGTAATTCTAATGAACTGCATGTTTACATTAGAGTACAGTTGTAGAAATAACTATTAAAAGCTGGTGCAGTTTCACTTGAACTGTATCCAAAATACTCTTGCATTTACTAGGAACCCAAGATTCAATTATCAAAATTAAATGGAGGGTGTATTTTTTTAAGTTAGCATTCAAGTTACATTTTAACAGCAAAAACAAACAAACAAAAACTTAAAGTGAAAATTCCTTTATTTCAACTTCAGAGCTTTGAATGACCAAGATTAGTCTGAACAATTTCTGTATCTCAGCTCTTCATCAGAGATACGACTTCAGCAACCCTAAGATACAAATGCATGATATAGCTAAAAATAAAGATAAATTTGCCTGCTGGATTATACTTCAAAGCATTAGCTATGCCTGCCTTGATCTAGGATACACTCGGGAAGGATGCTTACAAAACTGGAACAAGAGTAGTGTTTTTAATTAAAAAAAAACCAACAAAATCCCTGAGAAGCCTAAGAACCTGCTCCCCCAGCCCAGGAAAAGAGAAACAACAGGACACAGCTTTGCTCTTACTAAACCTATCCCACAGAGACTATGACAATGAACAAGCCCAGCAGAGTGGCCTAAGAAACAGGAACAAGATACAACACTCATCTCTAGATTGCTAGAAGGAGCTGAGAAAGGCACAGCATTTATTAATAATAAAATTGTATCTTACGGTTCAAAAATACTAATTTTTAACATAATGAAACAGTTTCCCCAGCTGGACTGACAGGCAATAGATAAAAATGTAGCTATGCAGTGAAGCAAAGGTATGGGAATCTTTAAGGATTGCAATAGTATGAAGGCATAGTTTTATAAGGTCAAAAAGGTAACCTTCCACCATCTTGAGATTTTAAAAAGTATTCTGTTCATGTATAAAGTACTTCAAGCATCCATCTGGATAAATTAATAGCAACATTTTTATTTACTGGGAAAAATCAGAGTATTGCCCAGTCTGTTTATTCAAGCTACACAGGGCAAGAAGAAATGCATTAAGACCTACAGAAAAAAAATAAAACCCCATAGTACTGATTCTGCAACACTGTCTAGAGAAAAAATAACCACTCTGCAAGTCTAATTCGGAGAAGTGTTGAGAAAACCTGATATACAGATTTTTTTTCAGAAAAGGCAATGAATTGCAGAATCTAGCTATATGTAACTATTCTCCACACAGAGTTACATTTAAGTTATCTGAAGTTTTTTGAGGGCATTTAATATAGTTTGTGATTGATCGATACATTGGCATATACTAGTACATGTTTGCTTAAGGTAAGAAAATGGAGAAAAAACACACCAGTTTCACCTTAAGTCATGAACATGCAGTGTAAAGATATTTAGAAAAAATATTTGGAGTGAATTGAGAAAGAGTAGGACTTTTAAAAGCTGTTTTCTCTCAGTCTCACTCTCCCTCAGATACTGTTGTCCAACTTCAAGCTGAACTTGAACAAGGGCTGCTGTTGCAGAGACTAATTTCCAGAAATGAGAATCAGAGGCAGAGTAGAAGAGCTCCAATGAGGAAGACCAGAATCTGAGCTCATGTAGATACACCAGCTCCAGCACATGCTGACTTTGTCCAGGTAGCAGGAAAAGCAGGAAAAAAAGGAAGATAATGGCCAGGACAATCCAGTTGCAGGGAACAACAGGGCCATGGACTAGGAGGACTGAATGGGTTGGAGGAAACAGGAGATAGCTGGACAACAATGGGTCCTGTGGGGAGGAACTGTGGATGCTGTGGAGGACTGGCAGGGAATACTGCAGGAGAGATTCATGAGACACAGACAAGTTCCAGAATCAGACTTCATTAGCTGATCTATGCACAGAGCAGTTTATTTTCAGAGCATAAATTGCAAATTTTGTAAAACAGATTTTAATTTGCTTGTTTTTATCAAAACAAACAGGTAAAATCCCACATCTACCATCACAAGTCCAAATCCTCCCAGACCCATTCAGTGTTTGCAACACAGATCAGTCTCAAGCTCTCTCAGACTGCACCACTTATGTTTATGCCACTATTCATAGTTACTGCCCTCTAAGCTCTCAACAGTTCCAACTATAAAGCTTTCTACTAGGTTGATAGCTGTCTATGCATACTTAAAAAGCTTTTGTGAAATTTAAACCTCAAAACAAACAGAACTACTGCCATAGTTTTGGCCAGTCCCCTTACATGCCAAATCATGTCTGCAACATATGCAAATATGTCTTAAGAGATGACTTTACAACTGGTTTTTCTGTTGTTGGGTTTTTAAAAATCAGAAACCAGCAATATTTAACTGAAAGCACAAATGTCAAGTTGCAAGGCCAGGAACAGTAATTCAGAGGACAGAGAGCTTACAATGTCCAACAACATCAAATTGGTAGTTTAAATACTGCTTTGCTAGAAGAATTCAACATTTCCCACCAACCAGTAAATGCAGAGAAGATGCATGCTCTGCTAGGAGCAATGCCTTCTTTCCGATGCAATTAGGAAAAATCTCTGTGTTGAAAGTTCACCTTCTTTCTTTTACTTAAGTAAGGGTTTCTTCAAAAAGCAAACACACAAACCAGGCAGTTGAAAATAAAGCATGATGTTAAAATGAAAGTCTATGCTTGCTTTCTGTGCAGTCATTTCTCCACTTACAGTCAGCCTGAGCCTACCACAAGCATCTAAGACCAGATAGAACTAACTAGCTTTTAAAACTTTTAGATTCCTTCAGGTATCATTTTTCTGTAATACCTTCAGGAAGCTAAATAACACCAGTTTGTACCCTGAAAAAAATAAATTATATCTCACTTGCACATGGAAATATTTTAATGGCTTGATTTCAGAATGCCTCTGAGCAAGGTAAAGGAGTTATCCCATTGACTATTAGAATATTCAGCACCACAGCATGCTAATACTCTTTGCCAAATAAGGCCTAGTGTAGATATTATTAACTATCAGAATTCTCTGAAATCTCATCCTGTAGCATTTAAAAATCACACCTGTGTGGTAGATTTAAATGCAAAACATTTGCATATGTTCCTAATGGAGATTGTCTTGTATCTTAGGGCAAGATACCACAAGAAACTTGGAAAAAAAACCTGACAAAACCAAAACCAACCAACCAAACACATGCCACTGGAAACTTTTCTTCCTTCTTTATAAAACAACTGAATATTAACACTGCTTCCTTGAGATCAGGGTTACTTTTTCAAAAAATGGAATTTCCTACTTCATAGAAATAAAGTACTTCCAAAGAAAAGGTAATTTCAAGCACATAAACACAACACTAAATATTCTGACAAGTAATTTTTTGTTTGTCACCAGATATTACCTCCCATTTCAAGTTGACAAACATTACATTCTGAAACGTTTACAAGCTACACGCAGTATTCAGTTCTTAATGATAGTATTTGTTTGATGTTGGTAAATTCTCATCTTTTGACAGAACTCGAACTCACAGCTGTGTCAGCTCTTAGGACAAGACCTAAAATAGACCAAAACACATATCCTGCTTCCCTCTCTACCCACACCTTTGCTTCATGTTCTACAGCACAAGTTTTTATTAAAACCTGTAACTAGTGTGTTAGCTGGAGTAGAACTTTTCCTAGTCTTGAACAGACACGTACATACATTTTCCAGCACAGTAACACCTTGGCTGTGCCCTGGAACAGGAGCTGAGAAAAAAAAAATGAATGCTATCAGCCTCAAATCTGCAGAAGCCTCCTGATGCATGCTGTGAAGCAGAGACAGGCAGAAGATGGGGTGAGGGAATGACCCACACAAAGCCTCCCCTTCCAATGTTACACAAACACCAATGAATTTTTGTTGTTGTTGAGTAAAATACAATAAACTCCATTTGTTTCTTGGCAAGAAACAGATGTGACCATTCTAAACACATGGTAGTGGTACACAAATCTAAAGGAACTGTAAAATCAAAGCAATAATGTTTCTGTATATAAATTAATGTTAACTATTATGAGGGAATTCATTAATTTAAAAACTTAAGTTATAAATATGATACTTTTTCCTCACTCGGAACATTAAAATCACACATAAAAAGACCAAAGTTAGAACACAAAACAGTATCAGACAGCAGAACAGAAAAGTAACCAAGACAGAATTCATCCTGGTCACAGAAGAGATTGATAGAGCCTGATGGGACTAGATAACATCATTTACTGGTTTATGTGAAACAGTTGTGGTACTGCAGTTCAACTTCTGCTGGCCAAGATGCATAAAGAAAAGATTAGACAGCATCAATAACTACTTTTCCTTCCTTACAAAGTTCTAAACTTTTAAGAGGTAGACTTGGCTTTCTTCCCCACTAAGTGAAAGCAATTTTTAAAAGTACGAGACAAATGTAAATGTATTTGTCAGCTATGTCTTCAAAATAAAGTTTTCAGGTCTGCTTCTGCCATCATCATTAATAGATTTGATAAATCTACAAACTCCTACTCAACACTTCAATACACTAGTTTAAGAAATGGTGTCATCATTACACAACATCATTTGGGAAACTGAAGCTGAGAATTGTTACCTGAAATTCCATATAGCCTCAAGACTTCCCAAATCATAAATACTATAAAAACCTACTGATCACACAGGCACATTCCCCTTATTTGTCAATCTTTGTAGTGGATTTCATAAGTCACATTTCAACATTTTATTTATATCTAAATATTTCTACTTGTCCCAGTTTTTCCCATGACACTTCAAAATTCCCTATCACCCTTGCCAATTTCCCACTTTCTAAAATCGTGGATGACAATGTCCCTCTCCTTTGAGTCTCTCAGCCAAAGCCACAGTGATCAGAAGAGAATGAGGACTTAGAAACTCAGCAAAAGGTCATTGTCTTAGAGGCAAAGAACCCACACCTCAAGATAACACAGAAAAGATTTTTTTTTCTTCTTCTTCAACCTAACTATAAATTTGTGTTAATTCTTCTACCTATATATTCCTTACCCCTCCTGCACTCACCTTCCCATTTTTAATCCTTTCTGGTTCATAAAAATTAGCATCTGAACTCTGCACAGTCAAAATCCTTCTCTTTATCAGTGGATGCTCACAAAATGCAGAATGCAACAGCAAAGCTCTGCTCTTCTGGAACAGCCTCACAAAAAGACAGCTGAAGTGTTGAGG
>JANHGL010011801.1:7058-20938 GCA_024611195.1 Ceyx melanurus | reverse complement strand
TATATAGTTAAAATACAGGTAAAATTCTGTGTTGAGTGAAATTTCACTGCTGTGTGTCATCCAGAAGAGAGAAATCAAAACTCCAACACCTCAGCAAGTGTTGGGAAAACACACAAGGATGAGAACACAGAAGGGAAAGGGAAAGTTTTAGGGTTCAAAGTAGCTGCAGATGTAGTATGTCCAGCACTAACATCTTCTTTCACACACAATTCTGCCAAAGAATAGCTTGTGAAGGTTTCCAAAAGTTAGGAAACACAGATTCATCCAGATTTATCCAGCTTTAGACAGAGGGAATTACTCCACCTCTGGTGCAGAGACAAGTTCTTCATCCAAGCACAACAGAAACAGTGTTAAATTTCATAGTATACATGGCTCTTTCTTTCTGCTTCTGCCCTTTGAGAACCAACGTGGTGATTGTTGTGCTGTTTGCAAAAGAAAAAATCCTCTGGAAGGAAGATTATTTGAATCTATACATTTTTAATGTATTAAATGTACCTGTGTGAAGAGAAAGAAGGAAAAAAATAGGAATTGCTGTACTGGAAACCAGAAATTCTAGTAACTCGGCTAGTCAACATAATCAGATTTTCACATTGAGTGCTGATTAAATAAGAGTTCTGACAATTTCATGGTGGTTTAATGATAGCTAATACACACACACAGCCAAAACTAAATATAAATTAAAGAACAATGCAGCATGGCTTGTAAAACTCCATTACTGGACCAAAGAAATCTCTGAGGTAAAGAATTTGGAGCCTGTGGTGAGCTCAGTGTTCTGGAGCAAGTCCTTGCTGTCATTTACACCTCTGAAACACCATCAACAAAGGCAGATTTTTGTCCCACGTGCTACTTTAACCAGAATTTGAGGGCAATAAAAAAGGCAAATATTTCTATCATGAAAAAGAATCCTGCTGAGGGGACCTGGATGTTTTGGTTGCTATGGTGTAGTGACAATGATTGTCACTCTATCAGCTGCTAGAGAGAGGTTTGTTCCTCTTAATAAAGCTTGAAATGGTTTAATTTAAATAACTCTGGGTACTACGTTTGCAACTTTGAATAATAAAAGGGAGCAGAGGAGAACTCCATAATATATTGTCCTAGAAGAAGAATAACCAAAGGCAACAAAAACTTTCTTTTTGGCAGTTATTTTTTCCCCTTTTACTCCACGGAACATGAGAACTTTTATTATATAAAACTGTGCTTTCTTGTGAATTTTTCCTTTAGGCTTGCCAATGGGAGATGATGATTTAATTCTTTCCAGATATTTAGCTGATTTAATATAATTTCTTTCATGTGGAGCAGAATGGGATAAATGGGCACAGGTCCTAGAATATCTATTCTTTTTCACAAATCCTTAAGGGTACATTTCAGTGAAATCACAGCATTTTTGGCATTCAATTCTTGCACTAATGACGTGGTGTTTGGTTCTAAGGCAGCTTATTGAAGATCAGATGGTGTTTGTCCTGTTTGCTGGACTTTTCCTTTGTTTTAATGGACAGAGATGTATGCTTGCATTGAAAATACTATTTAAACCAGACATAGCTGAATAAGAAACCCCTTTGCCCAGGTTCTCTAGACACAGCTGGTACTGCTGCAGAAGCTTTCATTTACCTCATTCTGATTTCATTTCTTTTGGATTATTTCTGAAATAGCTTGAAGCATTGATTATGGTCAAAAGCTTCATTTTTTTTTTTTCTTTAACTAAAACCAGTTTCACGAAAGTTTTGGTTTCATAATATCTTCTATTCTCTCTTGTGCCTCTTTGTCTACCCTGTGTCCTATATGCATGCACCATATTTAATTGGGAAACAACATATAATAAGCATACATATCATTCAATCGTGTGCTATTGACACAAAAACCAACCCTACCACTGTGGGATTCTGGCAAGAAGATATGGAGAGGGAATGCAAGATACAGAATAACTTTTTTTTTTTTCCTTTAACTAGATTATGGATTGAAAGTAACATGATGTATTAAGGTTGAGCCAAAAAGCAACCCTGTGGGTAGAGGGGTTTGATAGAAGAGCTACTGAGTCCTTTCTTCTCAGCTTTCCCTCCTGTTTGTCACTGAAATTCAGCCCTGAAAGTTAATCTCTTATTGCACTGTTATATTGTTAAAGTAGAAAAAAACATAGGGAAACTCAAAATAGTTTTCCTTTTACCCCTGTGTTTTCCCTTTATTTTTTTAACAGGAGCCTGTCAGGTTACCTTTATTGTCTGGGAGCTTCACTGACTTTATAGTTCAGCTTAATTTTGTTGCTACAGATGTCACTGGCATTTCAAAACAGAGCTGCTGTTTGCACTGTCCAATTGTTGACTAGAATCCACTTGGGACCAGAGAAACCCAATCTAACCATGTAATAATAAACAATTCACTCAGATGTTTATCTGATGTGTATCTGGCAAGGTAACCTATTTTCCAGTGAAAAACCCCCTATCTATTGGATTTCTTGTATTCTGGAATCTGAATTTAATTCTTTATTGTTTTCATATTAATCAAGGCTAAATATCCAAAGTACCTGTCATGAATAAGATGAATTTACAAAGCCATCCTATTAACAGCAGTAGAAGAGATGGTAAAGATTTTATAATTAACCAGTGTTGGGACTGCATTTAGAACTTCTTCAAACATTGTTTCTGTAACCATTCAATATTCACTTTTTTTCCTTCAGCTTGGACACTGGTATTCCTAGAAAAAAAAATCCAAACTTTTTCCTTGCTTGCTGTCAAACTTTTCTTTTGAGCTTGTAGAACATCTGAGCCATGGTTCAGCATCTGAAACTATTTAAGGGGCCACAGTACTTCTGCAAAAAGCCTGCCACTGAAAATTATTATATTAAATTATTATTATTCTATATGCCACTTTTCTTTCACTTTGATCCCCTCATCCCAAATGCCTTTTCTTCCCTCCCTAGTCTTTTTGTTGTTGTTATCTCTCATCCTCCCTCTTTGAAAGCCTAAGAAGATTTCCTTTATCTCCTTCTTTATCAAGTTGTGATTATAATGGAGACATCACAAATAGTTTTGTTACTTGGCCAGGTATTGGTCACAACAAAAGGTTTTTTGTGTATCTAGGAGTACTGCACAATATTGATAACTACTACTGAAGCTCCTGCAGAGATTTTTGAGATCTTTAAGAATTCTCCTTAAACAGGAGACAAGAAGCTTTAGTCTGAGGGCTCAATCTCTTGAAAAAATAGAAATTTCCATGCACAGAAAGTAAGTTGAATGCAATCATCAGCTTGGGTGACTCCCAGCTCTTCAGGCATTTTGCTGAATTTGAAAACAGTCTTATAATTAAAATCTATAATTTTATTTTTCTTCATAATTAAACCAGCCAGATATTTGACACCATTTCTGTAAAGAAATAGCAAGAAATTTCAAAAAGAAGGACATGTGATGATATGCTAAGAACTGCAGCCAGATCATACCATGGATATTACTTTTTTCATTCTTTCTGCTTTTATTATAGGGATCTAGAGTGCCAAGCAGAATGCATCAGGTAGGCTTTTGGACTTAATCAGTGTTAGGATCCTCCAGCATTGAAAAAAAAATTAAAAATGAGGGTTTATTTCATCACTGCTGATCATCAGCCAGACAAATGCTGTATTTCCTGCACGGGCATCTTGAAGAAACATTAACAAAAAAAAACCCCAAACCTGGCTGCTGTGCAGGGTGACTGATGAATGCTTTGTGATCAGTTTCAGTCATTAAAAAGACATCATTCTTAGAATTCACAAAAGAGAGTGACCCTCTGGTCTGGTGCTCAAAACAGCTTCCTCAGAGAAAAAAAATCTACGCTGCAATTCACTCTGATTCAGAGAAGGATTTGTGCCTAGATCCTGTAATACCTTGAAAGCTGTTCTGACTGCCAGCATAGAGAGGCAGAGATCATTTCAAGTCCTGAAGCAAAGCAGAACATCACTAGGAGATTAGCCTCTTGGAAATAAGCTTCCTAGGAGTAGGAATTTCAGGCAAACTCCAGGGATTCCTTACCTGGAGAATGGCATCGTGTAGATGATTTAGCAACAGGATTATTAAATTAGAAGCATGAGCACTTTGGGTTTTTCTTTCCCATGGTTGAAGCCATTTGTATTTTGGTTTTGTTTTTTCTGAATTCACTGATAATTCCTAAAATCTGTCATAGAGCATTTGAATGGATAAATGATTTTTTGGAAAAGCCTGCCTTCATTTAGAGCAGCTGATTCCACAAGTAACTTTCATTGTCCCAGCCCCTAATAAGGAACAGCTTTTGTTGGTGGAAGATGTGATTCCAATTTCTTCTCTGGTTTTCCTACCAAAAAAAAAAGGCTGAGGAAGCCTTGAAAAAAAAGATTTCCAAATATACCCAGTCTCCATCTGCTGCTGTGCATGGGAGGAGAGGTGGATGCTGTGAGCTGTGGGGAATGCTGCTGTGAGCAGTACGTGTGCAGCAGTCAGGACAGCAGTTCCCCTAGAGAAACCCAGATGCAGATGATCTGCCAGGAACCAGATGAAATCAGAGCAGCCCTGAGCTCAGCCTCCATCAACGTGCTGAAAGACACCAAAGAAACAAAGCTAAATCTGCAGATAGGTTGCTCAGATGAATCTGTTCCAGAAACCAAGCCACAAGCAGGAAGAAAAATACCCAGGCTTGTTGGCAACAGTGCAGGGCTTGTCAGAAACAACTGTGCTGGGAAAACAAATTCATTGCAGTACAGATTTCCCTGAGCTGACTGAGCCAGCACAGGACTAATAAGCAAATTAGCTCTGCTAATGGGGAAGAAGGTAAATTAGCTAAGGCAGAACATGATGCAAATGATTTATATTGCTTCACATGCTTGACATGAAGTGGTTTAGTACTGCTCCTGAGGATTATTACACAGACTGTCTGGTGCCTTGTGAGGCTGCCCTTTCTGTTTAAATGGGTGAGCAATTCTGGGGGGAAAAAAAAAATGCAATTATAGAAGAGACTTTCAGTCAAGGGGAGTATGTTTATTTACTCCAACAGTTCCAAAGTTTCTATGCCATATGCCACAAGGCAGAAGAGGTTCATTAGCAGTTCAACAACCCACACAGCAGTTTAGGTGTTACAGTAATATGATTACAGACAGGTAATGGAACTAGCTGCAGTATATTGTCAGCAAATGGGTTTTCTGGGATGGAAAAATGACAGCAAGCATTTGTGGCAAAGCCTGGAAACCGCTTTGGTTGCAGCAAAGGTGAATGAAAATCCTTCCAGTTACACAGGGTACCTGCTGGAGTTAGTAATGACAAACATGCACACTGGGATTCTAGTTGTCTCCCAGTTTTTTACCTCTTTGTGGTTCTGTTTCTTCCTTCGAGTCTCATGCAAGTTGCTGAGCTCACTGGCATCTGCAAATGATTTTCTGGTGCTGTTTTTCATTTCAAATGTTGAAGAAGAAAGTGTTAGCAAATTGGGTTATTGAGAAAGAAGCAGCAAACTCCAGAGGAGAGTATGGAGAAGGCAGAGTCATCTATATGGGTGAATATTTAGATATTCTGGCAGGATTTTTTTCTTTCTTCAGAACCAACTGTGTTAAAAAATCACAGCCTTTTGCTATACCCAGCTGCCATCAAACTGGCAGACATGTCAGAAATGTCTGGATGTCTCTCAGCATTTTAGCCTCTCATTTTGCTTTAATATTTTGTCTTTAAAGAGCAGCTGCCTGTACCCTGTGCTGAGGTGCTAGCACATCTGTGTTAACATCCATCATTAACTCATCAGTAAAATGCATTTCTGAGCCAGGATGTTTCAGCCTCAGACCAGCCTTGAGTGAGGAGGAATTAAATCGGACTCTCAAGTGGTGTTTTTCACATTGTTTTAGGGACCCTCTGCCCAGGGAAAAGGACATTGTGTCTCTCATCTTCCTTCAGAGTCTTCTGGCATAAAAAATGCATTGAGTGAGGTGTGGCTGCAAGCCTACATTGTTTGGTTCCACACAATAATGCAAATTAAGCTTGCTATTGTAATCTGAGGGGAAATTGCAGCAGCTTTCCCAGAACATTTAAGAACATGAAGCCCCTTCTAAATAGAGACATGGATTCATGTATTATCATGATTTTTTGTCCAAGGATGTATCATGAATTTTTGCCTTCACTCAACTGGGATTTGACAGGGACAAGTCTTGAGCTTCAATCTCCATGTGTCCAAAGATTGTCCAATAAGGACTGACCTTTGCAAAACTAATTTATAAGGATTTCCACCCTACAGTGAACTGGAAAAACTCATTAATATCAAGCCATCTGGTGGCAAATAACTGGTAAAAGCAATTTAATCAGATTATTTGCCCTTGATTTCATTGAATAATCTCAATAATGCAGTGTCCCTCTATGATTTTACTTATCCATTCTCATATATAAGTTTAACATTTCTTTGGGAAGGGTTAATATTTTCTGCTAGAACTTCAAGACACTTTTCTGTCTTGTCTATAATATGAATATATGCCTGTTAGTATTAATTATGGAGTATGTATATTTGTCCTTTTTCTAAAACAGAAATTAATTTCCAACTACAAGAACATAATTATCATTATAATTTAATTAGTATTGCCTTTTTTTTTCCAAAAATAAATTATTATGCTATTATTGAGTAAAGAACATAAGTAAACATGCATACATATTGTAGACACTTTAAAAATGTATATTTTTTCATATAGGGTGAACACAAAAAGACAGTAGTGATTCTGATAACTAGTAGTCATGCAACTCAGGATTTTTCTAGCATATATATTTATATTTAACCAAGTGCACCCAGAATTAATGTTAGTTGCTATGTAACAAAATAAGGAACTATAATTTGTCTAGAGTAATGATGTTAATAGGACAGACATAGCATTTGACAAGCAAGGTGGAGTAAAAAAGAACTTTCTTTGGAATATTTGGGATCTTATGCACATGATTTTCAATATATTTGTATTAGGGATTCTTAGGTAAAGTGTTAAGCATTGTGTTTTAAGTCCATTTATTTTGAATATAAGTCTTTTCAGCCATAGAAAAGATGCAAGCAAAGAAAAAAAAATGGAAGTCAAAGGTGTTACTTCTTGATTTAGGAGATTGAATAAGTTTCAAGACCCTGGGATATCATTATATGACAACTGCTTGGAGTAGTCGGAAACATATCATGATGTCCAGTGGGATTGGAGGCTGAATTTCATTTCCATCCAGACGAAGGTATCTCAGTCGAGGAGTGTTGCCATAAAACCCATAGTCTTCTGCTACAGCAATTGAGACTGGGCATATTTGAGTGCCATTGACACCTGAAATATAGATCAAGTTAGATAATTTCCATGGGAAAGGAAGATAAAATTCATTTAGATAACATCGGGCTTCTGCTGGTATTTGTGTGGGACATCCTCCTACCAGAATTGGAAAACATTGAATTAACAAAGCACTGCTTTTCTGAGTGAAAAACCATCTTAATCTAATGAAGTCTAGATCAGTGAAACATATTTAATGGGATGCAACTGAATAAAGGTCACTAGATGTATAGTTTTGCCTGTAGTCTGTAAAGTAGATATTCAATTGGCCAAAGCTTCAAACTTTTATCGTATCCATGATATCAAAATGTCTTTGCCTATATTGTGAAATGCGATTTATGTCTGTAAAGCATTTGATATTCTTGGAAGAAACAAACTCCAACTTATTTAACTGTAAAATAAGAAGCTTGAGAATGAGGTTTCATTATCAAAGCAGTTATTAGAAGTTTTACAAGTGAATGAAAACTATGTAGAAGAAAATACCTTTTCAAGTAAATACTACTGTACTTAAGAGACAAAACAGCTTTAAATATTCTAAATCTCTGTGTTCTCTGATCTAGAAACTATCCCAATACACTTGTTTTCACTGGGTTAATTACTGCCACCTTAAAGTGAGGCAGCAGTGATCTACCACAGGCCACCTATGAAAGAAGTTTTTCCTGATGATGTGTGGTATGAAGTGGTTTGGGTTTTAAACGTTCTCCCATGAACAGTAAATCCTATGCAGACTATTAATGCAGTAAAACCTCTCTGCACTACTTTTGCAGTCCTATTGATGGGTGTATGGGATATTTCTATATCTCTATAAACTCTGCAGAGACTTCCAAATGGTCACAGAATGTTAGGGGTTGGAAAAGACCTCTGAAGACAATCGAGTCCAACCTTCCTTCTTAGAGCAGGACAAAACTAGGGCAGATCACCCAGAAATACATCCAGACAGGTCTGGAAATTCTCCAGAGTAGGAAACTCCACAACCTTCTGGGAAGTCTGTTCCAGTGCTAGTCTTTTCCAGTGCTCTGAAACCCTTAGAATGAAGAAGTTCTTCCTCATGTCGAGGTGGAACTTCTTCTACTGCAGCTTGAATATGAGTGCTAGGGTATTTCTGGTCTATTCTTGTCACCCTTTCTCACTCACTTCATCATCCTTTCAAGACTTTTTGATTCCTCTAACACTCCCTTTTCCATCATTTGACATCACAGAACCTTGCATGTGTATCTCATAAATAAATATGTTAACATATGTGTTTTAAAATACCATGGAATGAGCGTGGTGCTTATCTGGTTTAAACATAACTAGTTTGGGGTTTATGTCGATCTTACTTCCAACTTTTTAGTAGTTTTTTTCCTCTGTGCATTGAAATCCTTGGGGAAGAAACCACAGGCAAAATCCTGGTTCCACTGTTGAGGATATGACTGACTTTAGTGGGCTTCAGGATATTACATTATAGCTTCATAAATGGTCTCTGGACTTATTGAATAACATCAGCTCTTCATATAACATACAATAAAAGGTAAACAAATAGTGTTTTCATAGAGATGTTGATGTCTGAGCTCTTGCAATGCCAGCAGTGTAACCATCAAGACAAAATAAAGCAGCAGCTGGCAAGTGTTCAGGGGTATGTAAGATTTAATATTATTAAAAGGGATTTTACTACACACTAAAAAGTAAACTTTTAGGATGACTCTTTTGTGGAGAAACCAGCTCCAGTTTTTAAAATTCTTTTTCTTTCAAATCATTGATATTGGTTATGTTAAATTAATGACTGTTTATCAGTTTCCTGGGTTTAAGAAGAGAAAAGCAATCTGCAGAATTAATGCCACATCTTATTGCTCCTGCATGATGTAATTCCATTCCTTGTTTGCAATCCTAAAGGCCCTTTGAGATCCTGTCTGTTAGTCCCACACATTATTCTGTAAGGCAAAATATGCTTTACATACTACTTGGTTTCATTTAAGTGTCAGGTTGCCTTTTGTAATATATTTTTTTACTATTTTTTCATGTAGTTATTAGGAATAAAACCTTTTGTTGTTTGTAAGTTAGGGGCAGTGTTGTGCTTCATTTAGTAATGGATTTTGAAAAATGATAAAGGAATAAGGAATGTAGGAATATGAGGAATTAAGTAATATAAAGCTTGTGGAAAACTATTGTGATTTAGGATCATGGCTACCCATGTGTCATTGGAAAATGAGAATTCGAACATACTACACAGGTTGATTTTCATGGTTTTAACCCTTTTAAAGCTTATTTAGGAAAGAAACTCTTTATATCCCACCTAGACACAAAATGCTGCTTAAATTGGGCAGGTTACATTCCACTCAATTCCATTCAATTTAGTGCCCACTCTAAGTGACAGGAGATAAAGTCTGCACATGAGGCCTTGCAGTGAGCAATTAAAATAAATCCCTTTGTAACCAGGGGGCAATAAAATATGTTTGGCAACGACATATGTTCTAAACCCTAACTCTAATTAACTGTTAGACTTCTTGCAGGCCACTCAAATATGTGCCAGTTGTACAAAACTGATTTCTGTTTGCAGGTTTTCATACATTTATTTTGCAAAATACAGTGAATTGACTGAAATTATTAATGGATGTGGTAAATTATTAATGGATATGGTAAATTATTAATGGGTATGGCCTTTGGTATGTCTTCTTCAAACAAAACCAAGCCATTCTTCTTAGTATATTTGTGAACTACAGTGGCAGAAACTAGAAATAATCCCATTAAATTACCATGACAGGAAGACGACTGTAGAGAGTCATCCATTTGATTTTGACTTTTGACATGAAACAAAAGAATTAAGGTTTGTACCTTAAGGCTTCTGCTGCCTTGGGTACAAAAACTTGTCTCATTTATGCAAAGTGGAAAATATAAGACATTTGAGGAGATTCTGTAAAGTCAGTTAAAGGATATTTTGTGACGTATAAACCCAAGTATTAAACCCAAGTATTAACATTTTGTGCACAGTAAACAAAAGATGAGGATATTCCAGGCTGAATAGTCAATATCCACATTGTAATTAGTCTTATTTGAAATGGATTGTGTTGACCACAGGCAAATTTTATTCTGTTTTAGGGATGCTTTTTTTTTTTTTCTCTATATGCATATGAATATTTTTCACATGTAATATTAATTCCATGCATGTGTTTGGTTGTCATACTTTAGACCTGACTTGAAAACTGGCTTATGGGAAGTTCTCTTGCTCATCTCCATGTAATAATTTTAATCTTTTTATTTCAAATAATTGGGTTTTTTGTAGTTAAATAGGCATTTAAAAATAAGTATGTCTTCTAGGATCCCACTGAAAATACACACTTACTTTTGATTCTGTTGTGATCAAGGTGCAGGTGCTCAAGATGAGCATTGATGGGTGGAATTTTCGTGAGCTGGTTGTGAGACAGCTGTAGATCTAGAATAGATGAAACATTAAACCCATCTGGGGGGATACCATCATCAGATAATTTATTGTAGTTCAGCCTAAGGAAAGTCACTTTGGGTATTGCACTGAAGTAGTTTTCTGGTATCACTTCAATGGAGTTGTTGTCCAAAAAGAGCTGCAGTGTGTTAGCTGGGATGCTCAGAGGCATTTTCTTGAGGGAATTTTTTGCTATGTTGAGTTGCATGAGGTTGTTGAGTCCTTGGAAGGTGTCACTTTGAAGAGCGCTGTCCAACAAACTGTTCTGGTGCAGATCTAGCAGAGTCAGGTTTTCCAAGCTGCTGAACACTCCATCTGGGATTCTGGAGATTTTGTTTCTGGCCAATCTGAGCTGCTCCAGGCCCACTGGTAACGGGGCAGGCACCTCTTCCAAGTCGTTATCTTCAAGGAATAAATACAGCAGCCTTTTCAGCTTGCTCAGCACGCCACTCTCAATTCCACTGTTGGTAATCTTATTCTTGTTGAGATTTATCCATCTCAGGTGAGTGGCGTTCACAAAAGGCTTCTCTGAAATGGTTTCAATTAGATTGTTTTGAAGGTACAGGTACCAAATTCTCGCTGGGATGGCGGGGATTTCTTTCAGTCCTTTGTTGTCACAATATAATGCATTGGGGAAGCTGGGAGGGCAAAAGCACTCTTGTGGACACTCAGAAGTGTAGTGAGACCAGTGCTCAGGATACAGCTCATCATAAACCTGCCTCACAGTTCGAGTCCACACAGAATTGAGCAAGGATAAGAGCAAAAGGCTTGTATAGATTTTGAGAGTCATTGTTTGCCTTGGAAGGGGAGAAAAACAATTAGCTGTCTCTCAGCAGAACTCTCTAAGTATACTAGATTAACAAAGCAGTATCACACAAAAAATAACATTTCCTTTATAAAGAGACAAGTTTTGTCCTCTCTGATATTACCTAAGGCATGTTAAGGAAAAACTGAACGCAAGAGGATAAAGAGTTTAGAATGTTATATATTGAGAATATATTCCTTATTCAACTTGACTCCACACTGGTTATGAGTTTAACTGATATTCATTCAAGTGTCATTTCAAAGAACCTCAAAACATGGATCATTTTTCTGATATTAAATGTTTCTTATAAATTTAAGCTTTCCTGTACTTTATATACTGTAGCATCTTCAGCAAATCTATCAATACCATGATGATATAAACACCACTGTAGTCAGTGCTCCTTTTACAATTAATCACCCCCCCCTTTTCTGTTTTTCCTCTCTCTTAAATTATAATGGCATCTGGATCATATTTTCCAGGGTCTTTTCTCATCACAGAAAAGTGAAAGATCAAAGAGTGTTTTAACAGCTGTTTGTTGGGCATGTTCTTAAAAGCTTGGAGGGAATATGTTTGAGTAATCCATTCCCCACCCTTATTTACTCTCTCATAGCCAAAGTTATTAATTTTCTTCTGAAAACAAACAGCCAAAACAAATGACTGATCTAAATGATACAAAAAGTAAATAATAAATTATATCATATTCACTCAAGCATCTTGTAGCTATTTTACCTGCTTAATTATTTGCTTTGCTTAGCCTTTTCCACCATTAAATGATGAACAAAATAATCAATGATAATTTGCTCCAAAAGAAAATATTTATGTAGCAGAGAAACTGCTTCACAAACTCTGTTATCTTGCTTGTTTTCTCATGAAGATTAGCAAGCAGTGCAGAGACTAGAGAATAATAGCTGAAATTTCTGGTCAAAAATAGGACATTGGTTTTGGTAAAAACAATATTTAAATAAGAAGCAAATTATCTCATAGAATTAATGCATCAGTAAGATTAAGAGCTTAATCATCAGTAAGATTAAGACTAAGAACTATTAAATAGCTGTTTAATAGTTATTATTTAATTGTTATTATTAATAACAAGTGCAGTATCCTACAGATCTTCCAGCCTCAGAAACCTGGAAGTGTTCCAAAAAAAAAAAAAAAGAGGATAGATAAAATATTTCTAACTTACACAAATAAAATTACACTTTCTTGTCACGTGAAGATTCATCAAATTAGATTTTTTTTTAAAGAGAAATATAAAGTAAGTTACCTTGTTAGCCAAGTTCCTGGAGCTATCTGAAGCCAGTTAGAGCAAATTCACAGCCTTTGGATGCTAACCAGCGTGTTTGCTTCCTGGAATTAATAGCATATAAAACTTCAAGTCCATGCTGGTATTCCCAGAGGTCACACACACACACACACACACACACACACACACACACCTTATTAGCTATTGTCTCAGATTTGACATTGCTTTGGAGTTTGGACTTACCTCAGCTTTCTTGGACCTTCTTTTCTTTCTATTGGTCACTGTTGTTAAACTGTAATAGCTTGAGTCAGGCTACAAAGCAGTGTTCTATGAATACAGCCTAATATATACACACCAGTGGCTACAGATTTAACCCCTCAAATCACTCAGGCACCTCAGCACCTAGGCAAGAAAAGGCAGGAAATCCTGAATTTAATATCCAGCAGCCCCAGAGCTGAAGGCATTTAATTTCTGTGTTTTAGCACGTGAGAGGAACCGCTCTGGACGAAACAGGTAACACAAAATGTACCTTTATTTGAATTTTTTGGGGTCAGAAGATAGTTTACATGCAAAGCTGGCTCACGTCGTGACTCATTCTCATAATACCTGAACTGGCCACAAAGAATTAAAACCAGGGCCATCTGGTTCTAGGGAAATATTTGATTTGATTTTTATCAAATGCAGATGCTGCCATGCCATTTAAAGACATAATTTGTGATTAGGAGGAGAAGATAGCAAAAGCATTTCCTAAGAATTTTTTTAATAACGTTTTCATTTCTTTAAAGATTAAGCTGTACTTTTCTTTTTTTTTTTTTCCTTTCTTTTTTTTTTGTTCAAGGAGATATTTACAGATATTTCTACAAAGTTACTAGACTCTCCAGTGCATCCTGCAGTGAGATCTGGTTTTAATTATCCAGGCAGAAATTAATTATCTTGTTTTATCACTGACCTAAAGTAAAGTCTTTCCAGCCAACTTGCTATCTAAGCCATAGACACATATTTCTCACATTAAGTATTTTGGAGGCTTTTTGTTTTCTTTTTCAGTCCAAAGTAACAATTTACTATCAGGAAAACTAGCCATGTTCAAAACCAGAACAATGGCAGAAGTATTTTAAGGAAAAAGCTAATTAAAAAATAGAAAAAAAAATAATAATTATAT